>RBNK01001433.1:0-15422 GCA_003990785.1 Endogone sp. FLAS-F59071 | reverse complement strand
TTTTTTTTTTTTT
Source organism: Endogone sp. FLAS-F59071 (assembly GCA_003990785.1). Lineage (NCBI taxonomy): Eukaryota > Fungi > Mucoromycota > Endogonomycetes > Endogonales > Endogonaceae > Endogone > Endogone sp. FLAS-F59071. The sequence goes on along the minus strand of RBNK01001433.1, from coordinate 15,409 downwards.
TTTTTTTTTTTTTTTTTTTTTTTTTTTTTTTTTTTTTTTTTTTTCGGCTTTCGGAGAGGACAGCACCGGAATTTTTTATTTTTGGGTTGTCCCAAAGCTTGGCGCGCGCGCGCCTATGGCCAAGTGCGACATGAGTCAAGGGTTGGACTCGCACAAATTCACACAAACAATCGGCGGGATCTGAAAAAAAATGCCATGCGTCAAAGTTATGGGCGCTTTCTGGCAAAACCTTTTTGCATTCTGTTGTGCTCAGGGGATGTATGATGGGGGCTGAGGGGGGGTGGGTGGGTGGGTGAGTGGGTGATGGGTGGGTGGTGTGTGTGAGGGAGTTGTTTGCGGGAGTTGTGTTTGGAATTGGGGGGCGGAGAGGGCGGGACAATGACAGAAAAGAAAAAAAAGGGACAGAAAAAGGGCGGCGCGAGTGGCGGCCAATGGAAATGCTCCAAGAAGCAATTCCGAATGAACTGGAAAGGTCACAGCCATTTCCTTTCTGGACAAATTAATTCTGAGCCCTCTCTCTTCTCTCTCTCGCCGCCCCCCCCCAATCCATATCTCACAAATGCCAGATCCCCAGCTGCACGACCAAGACGACCTGGTGCTGTCCTTCCTCAATAGCGACTATCTCGCCGACTCCGATCTCTCCACAAACCCCACCGCTGCCCAGCTTCAGGACTCAAAGTATTTCTCTTTCGACGACAAGACCTGGGACTTTGGCCTCGACGTCGCACTTCAGGCTGCAAACCAGGATCCTCCCTCCCCGTCATGGTCCGAGACCGCTTCAAGCGATTCGGGTCTTATCGGCAGCCCTCTTTTGGAGAGTTGTGATGAGGCATCCAAGGACGACACCGCCATGGAGGGGATTGAGACCAGCGACGGAAGCCCGACCCTAACAACAATGGACACCGACTACTGGCAATTCGTCAACCCAGACCTCGTCGCGTCTGGCTCCTCCGATGCGAGCTTGCCCACCGCCATCGACTTTTCGACTGCCTTTGATCCTCTCACCAACTTTGCTGCCTTGGCTCCTCTGCCGCCGGCGCTGCAGTTCCTAAACAACGGACAGTTGGCATCTTTTGGTCAGGCTGTCACGCTCCCTTATCCAGTGCTACCTTTGACTCCTTCGTCGCCTCCTTCAAGCGATAATGCTTCTTCCTCAGATAGTGAGCAGCCCAAGAAAAAGCGTGGACGTAAGAAACGCGATCCCGCACCGGCAACCACGTCCACTGCGCCTGTCCCCCTCAAGCCGCTGATGCCAATCTTGCCTCAGACTGCGGCTTCTTCCGCAACTTCAACCGTACTCCCGAGTACCGCCGATGGTGCGAAATACATTAAACTGGAACAACTCCCGCCCTCACCACCGTTGGCGCCGTTGGTGCCGTCGGCTGTGGCCGAGTTGCAGGCATCGTCAAAGTCTGATGCATCTTCAAAGAAGCGTCCCTCCATTGCACCCGCACAAACCACGAGATCCACCACCACAAACTCGACCGCTGCCATTACCCAAATCAAATCAGAATCGACGCAGTCCATGTCTACTTTGCAACAAAAAACCCCGATTCTCCCTGCCCCCTCCCTCGTATGTTCTCCCAAACTCCCCAATGCCGCCACCACCAAATCTCAGTCCCCTAAAGAAGCCGCCGCCGCCGCACACGCAACTGCCATTGCGAAACGTCAGGAGAGGCTGATCAAAAACCGCGCCGCTGCCCTCCTTTCGCGCAAGCGCAAGCGTGAGCACATCACCCTACTCGAACAGCATACCGAAGCGCTGGCGTCTGAGAACTTGGGGCTCAAGGATCAGGTGGAGGCCCTGGAGGGTGAGGTGGACCGGCTCTCCTCGGAGAATCGCCGGCTCGTAGAGGAGAATAAAAAAGTCATCCGGGAGAACGAGGAGCTCAAGAAGCGAGTGGTCAAGACGGAAAGTGGTGGGACTCGGGTCGCGGATGTAGAAGCACACGGACACCACGAAAGGACTGTTGCGGTGGGCACGAAGAATTCGAGAGCGACTGGGGTGGTGTTTATGGTAGGTTGCAATGTCTTCTTTTAATTTATATTTTTATTTTAGATTGGGAGGGGCCTTAGAGTATTGGTTTCTGTATTGCATTGTTTTCTATTTATTTATTTATTTATTTATTTATTTATTTATACTAAAAATCTGACCGTCGTATTTCAACTCTTGAATAGATTATTCTCTTCTCATTTGCACTCTTTACCCTACCGACTGGCAATCTCAACCGGCTAACTGTTGGCGGTGCAAACCGACCTTTAATCGCACCGAGGTGAGTTAAACATACATTTCACATATTTTCTGTAAATTCTCCATCTCTTTCCTTCCTTGTTCCGTCTTGCGTGTACTATTTTAAAATTAGTCGACTTTGCTGATAGAACCGATTCTTGATTTTTTTTTTTTTTTTTTTTTTTTTCCAGTTCTTCACTCCTCGATCGATCCATGTCACCTATGCGAGAAGCACTTCTCGACGCTGCTCCAAGGCCTTCGGGCACAACATCTGATAAAGACGATATATTCCCCAAACGTGAATTACTTGAAGGTACACCCACGACGCAATCGAGTACCGAACTTGTGCTCCTCTCTGAAGTTCAGACAAAGGAGCTCGAGATTTGGCTTTCAAAGGGTCTCGAGCGCGCCGCAGCTTCTAGCAAACTTGCCGTAGAGGAGACGGGCTTGGTCCAATCGCAACCCATGTACGGGCAAAATCATGCCCCAACCAACCCCCATGCCTACTTGTACTGTGCCAATCTTGCTCAAGTTTTGCCCAACGATACTGTTCGCCCCGGTGGAAGCGACAATATTCATGCCTTACCCAATATGCCTTCCGGCAGGCCCCGCTTATCGCTCTTCTCGCCCGTCGGTACGCAAAATTCCGCTGGATACCCGGGCAGCAATAAAAACCGCTCGGACTCTTCCTCGGACGAGGGAGGTGCACTCACACAGTACCTACAGATTGATCTCGAGGTCCTGGGCTCACGTCTCGTGAGCGCTAAGCTCGTTGGCCTCGGATCCGGCGCTGGCGCTCGATTCCCGTCCTTCTTTGGTAGCGAAGAGGCTGTACTAAAGTCGTCATTCATTTCGCACCCAGCATCGCCTATCGTCGCGGGGCCCGAATTGCGCCCATGGAAGGACGAATTGGTGAAGGTGAAGGAAGAGCGCGTGGACGAGGATTTATGGCCGTTGGGCGGCGCAAACGAAACAGCGGCTGGAGATCCTCAGATGAGCGATGAGATGGCAAGAAAAGTGAAGAGGAGGAAAATTGTCGAAGGGGAGAAAGAGAGAAAGGGAAGAGGTGGGAGATTGTTGAGGTCAGTGGAAAAAATATAGATTTAATAAGCTTTGATTTTTAGGTAGATCGTTAGGCTAATTAGATATCTGCAAAGAGACCGACGGACGGGAAATCTCATTGCACATGTACAAAATTTCTTTATATCTATCTATCCATGTTGGTTGAATTACGAGCAAGAGATGTACAATTTTGTTTAGCGGTTACATAATATTGACAATATTCCACACTTGATAGAGCCTGCCATTAGTTACAGTCTGCCATAGTTGCTTTGGCAAAAAGAACCTCATATATCATGCTCCGCCCTTCTCAGCACAGGCGTACGTAAAGAGTTCAACAGAGGCGGATGTCTATAAAAAACCGTGGCTGTTGTTGAGGGGAGATGCTATGATGGGCTTTTTTTTTTTTTTTTTTTTTTTTTTTCCAAAAAAAAAAAATTAAGTTTAGGGACTTGACGCTTGTCTCACAGCTAGGCCTTGTCCTTGTCGTTATTGGTCGTATTCTCTCTTGTATCAAGTTAAATCGGACTCTGCAGATCAATTCCGTTTCGGAATTGAAGCTATTATTAGAGATTTTCTAATTATAATTAAATAAACAAACAAAAGTCAGCAGGAAACCATTATGCCAGCGTTAAGAAAGAAAGAGGACCAACTCTTGCACTTTTAGTCGTATATTAATTAATTAATTAATTAATTACATATTCTTCAAAAAAAAAAAAAAAAAAAAAAAAAAAAAAAAAAAAAAAAGAAAAAAAAAGAAAGAAAGAAATACTGTGAGCGAAATCTTGCACTTTATGTCAAAGCCACCAAGGATTTCATTTACAATTATTCCAGATCATAAATAAAAGTATAAATACTACTTATCAAGATATTTCTAGATAAAGTTTGTATGAATTAAATTCTAAAAAGTTAAGAACTGAGAAGTAAAGATCCCAACCACCGAATTAACTAAGGCAACAAAGACTTACCCTGTGGAACATATAGAACAGACCATCTTAAAGCCCAACAAAGCTGAATGATATAATATACTAAGACTTGTATGGACACTGATTAGGAGACACTATCAAAGTCTATCTTAAGAATTGAACATTCTGATATATTAACAGAGACTATTGGACTTACTATTACCTATGAGCATATACTCCTAGAATTACATACTACTACTGCTAACATATCTAACAAAAGTGATAGAGTGGTAAGTATTTATTATGAAGAATTGGAAGTACTCATTTGGACTTAGACTGATGATTTTAGAATCAAAGAATTATTTAACATATTTGAAGAACTTGAAGAATATTAATATACTAATATATCATTCACACCACTCACTTTTTCAGGGTATATCTCTGTTGAATCAGTTCTTAAGTTTATTGAGGAAATGAAGCTGTTTGTAGCAGCCAGATTATTGATACTAATATGAAAAGGACTAGTGTTGATAGCTACTTTTAAAGGACCAGCTAAGGCACATTACAATACAGCAATCACAGCCAGAACAATCACAGTACCACCAACCAATGATATAACTATTAGAGCTATTTACACTTAGTTAATAAATATCTACTATACTATGGAAATTCAGCAACAGTTGAAAGATCAGATACTAGTTACTGTATAAGGATAGAATGAGTTATCAATAGAGTTCTACACCAAGATCCAAGATATGATTAAACAAGCAAGGTATGATACTGCAGTTAGAGATCAAGTGGTAGAATCATTATTTATACTAGGTATTTAAGCAGAATTAGCCTTCACTATTCGATCAGCACCAACAGCTCTAGACTTAGCAGGAAAGGTGAACTATGCTCAATATTATTAACTTACAAGAAACTCCAAACAAGATATCTATAAGTAAATAATAGCACTAAGCTTCAGAAAAAGAGAAATAGCTAAAGCTGCAACCTTATCAACTATTACTGCAGCCAAACTAGTACCTACTAACAGAGATATTGAGAAACTTACTATCAAGTTTGCTTAAATAGAAGCTATTAGGAAAATATTTCTAAACAGTTCATATTTATAATAACTAATTTATGTTCATACCAGTTTACCTTTGTTCGTATCTATATGACTGTAATATATATTCACCCAATAGTATATTGTTTATATAAAGCCTTAGTTCATATATTATCAGTTTGTATTCATTAATAGATTCACACCTAGGATATATTTAGTTTATATATATTTTATTTTATTATTCTGAGATGTTCTGTTTATAGCTCTTAGTAAAATAGTTTATAAACTAGTTAAAGTTTTACTAATTTATTTAAAAGAGTTATTCCTAAGAAACATGATCCATATACTTGTTAATTAAGTACAAATTAAAAGAATATATATCTAAGTTAGCTGCCAACAGATTTCATATTGAATCTTGTTTCTGAAACAAAGGCTGCATATGAACTGCCCTTATAATAACATCTATTAATATAATATGTATTAAACTTTTCAGATTGCACAGCTATAGTTATTTTTATTTTGCAATCTCGGGTAACTATATTAGTTTTTCCACCAAGTACTTTAGAATATGTAGGAATATCAGTAATATTGTACCACTCTAAGTATATAAGATGGTAAATGTTTTTTTCATACTTGATCTTAAATAGTATTTAAACTTGAGCAAAGAGATACATATTTGTCTATACCTTGCTACTTTTCAAAATTTTTATCTGCAAGATCATATAAAACAACCCAATCATATTGCAGAGTTCTATGGAACTGTTAATTGCAGTGAATTATTTGATAAAATATACCTGGTGATTGCTCTGTTTAGCAATATAGATCACAGACTCCAATAGACAGAGAAGTGTATACTATAATCTATTTAGAATAAAAAAATTATATTTATTTCCAATATTTACAGTTCATAGATTAAATAAATAGACTAATGGACTTACTATTGGACTTACTAGCAAATTTGAAAGTTTTGGGAAGTTTTTTCTATTTATATAATGATGATGTCCTTCTTCAATAAACCCAAGATCATGAAAAAAGGTTTAAATAGTGAGTTCAAGGTCATCTACATTAAATATTTTTGAGGCCTTATTGATGTAAATTTTAGAAATTATACTATTTAGATGTCAGTAATTTTCAGCAATCAGAGGTCTAGTATCTATGGACTTATTATCACTAGTCAATATTTGGTCAAGCTTGTCTTTAAGCACTATTCTATATTCTACAAACTTGACCACTTGGGGAAGAGGGTCTCACTTGTTTGTTTACTGATATAGTGTTTTGACTTCAATGTGATGTTAGTGTTCAGTTATTTTTATATCAGAATTATCCAGTATACTAAATCTTCTGGTTGACTCCAAAATATACTGAAACAAATATAACTTCAGGAAGTTTAGAGAACTTGGCAATATCTCTACAAACAGTTCTTTTGAGTTATTGAACTGAGATAATAGCACATCTTGATCTATAAGCATTTTTTCAGTCTGAATTAGTGCAGAGGCATAGAAATACTATTTGACAAAATATGTAAGATATTTGATAACCTCAGACAACAGTAAAAGGCCTCTTATATATAGGATAAAAATCTATAAAATAGATAAAATATTAATAATATATTTATAAACTTCTTAATCAATTTTTAGAATAATAATAAATATACTCTCATTAATTATTAGTATTCAGCTACTATTATCTGAGATAAATGGAAAATTCCCTTACTAAATTTTTTAAGTCTAAAATACCTTAGAACAAGATAGATGTGAAGATCTAGTTCAAGTATTAATTGATTTACTATATGTGAACTATAACTTCATCTAATGATTTTTAGAGTTAAATTAACAAAATATTCCCAGATACTTTTTTTAATTTGATGAAGCATGTTAGATATAATTGTAGAGTAAACATTCATAAAGGGTAGTTCTTATAAAATATTCTAAATGAATTAATTAAATGAAAATAAGATTTATAAATAGAAATATTTAGAGCAAATTTCATTTCTAACTATACTTAAATATATATACTTTTTGCTCTTTTAGCCCATATTTCTATAGAAGTCTCTTAGCTTTTTGGTGATTACCCTTTAAAATACTCTTGGATGCACTCACAATTATTTTTTTTCATTTCAGTGACTGTTCACAGGTAGTATTTCTTATCAAAACAAGAAAATTTGTCCTTAGGAGCCATACATACTGGGCAGATATAGTTTATATAAACTAGACATATCAAATATACTTCTAGATAGTCAGCTATAAATGATATGACTACCAGATAACAATTACAAAGTCTACCATCTAGTCTACATATAATAATACTACTAAAAACTTATTTATATTTAATAATTAATGATAAATTTTATTGAAGAAAAATAAAATTAAAGTTTGCAAACTGAAAACTTACTTCTTTTCTGCTTCAATAAGGCCTTTGAGAACCTATACCATATATATAATATAGAATTACCTTTGCTTTATGAAAAATCTCTATCTTAGTCTCTATTGGTATTCTTTTAAGGACTAGAAAATATACAATCACTAGAAATGTATTTCAGGAATATGTTCACTAAATACATTTTAGTATGTTGCTAATTGATATGTACAGTGGGTACATTTTGATATATCTGAGCAGATTGTAATACATCTAGTCTATTCTGAGCAATACTAGAACTACAGTCATGTCAGCAGGAAGTTTAATCTACAAACTATAAAAGGAAAGAGTAACTTAATAATAATCTATAAATAATTAATTATTATTTATAAACTAAAAAGATAAAGTGCAAATATTATTTATTACCTGAGTCTTCTACCAAAAATTACTTGAATGAATCTCTGCATATTGATAAGTTCCTAAACTAAAGTATTTCTCTACTTTGAAAACCATATCATTCTTAAAAGAAGGATTTGATATTAATTTTTATATCACAGCAAGAGGATCCTGAAAAAAACAACTTCTGTAGCTCAGTCCAAGTCTCAGACTTGTTCATAATAGTGAAAACTTTGCTGTAAAAGAGTTAAATAAATAGTAAAATATGAGTATTCATTATAATTCATACTTATATATATAAAAAGATTTAAAGCATATATACCATTCCTTGTTTTGCTACTACATCTAATAGTTTTATCATTTCTCTGGAGTTTGTGAATTGGATAAAGCTGTCCACTATTGAAATTTGTTTATTTGTGAAAACACTAAGTAGACTATCTGCAGTTATTCAGGATACATTCCCATTTTGGAATAATAGCTCTATAAGCTAAATTTCACCTTCATGCTTCCAGGGTGTAGAAGATTGTTTACATCAGACTCAGGTATCCATTGGAGTTTTTCTATAAACTTACTATATCATATGTATACTTCCTTACTATTAAAAACCATGCCACTAGTCAGTTCATAGACAACATAATCAGTTGGTTTATTGTTAGTTATTAGTTCATAGATGATGAAATCAGTTACAGTTGGCTCACTGTCAATGGTAGTTGGTTCACTGTCAATGGTAGTTGGTTCATAGATGATATCAGTTGTGGTTAGCTCACTGTCAATGGTAGTTGATTCATAGATGATATTAGTTGTGGTTGGTTTGCTATCAATGACTAGTCATGCACATTTAATTTGAATATCTGGAGTACATGAACTTGATGGTTACTTATATACTAGTGTAGTGTAGTTAGCAGGTGGTAATAACTAGAAATCATAGTCTTGGTGTCTTGTTTTATTGACATGGACTATTATAAAATCCTCAAAGTTTTGATGAACTGGAATATCCTTATTCACAGAAGGTTCAGCTTTTTGGCTTTTGGATGAATATTGAGTATAGATATTATGTTTTTTGCAGATATGTCGAGCAAGGCCCAAGGTGGATTTGAATCTTTGATTATAGAAGATACAAAAAAAGCTTTATGTTAATCACAAAGTTCAGGAAACAAACACTATGAGTGAAGATGTCATTTGACAAAATACTATAATATTCGTGTTTTATTTACTAAATGCAAAAGATTAAATAGAAGTGTTCGTGTATGTATTCTAAAAAGGCAAGGGTGTAAATATGGTTATTTTGTATTTGTAAGATTGAACTAGAGATTTCTAAGGAATGAAAACAAGATTTGCAAATACCCAAAATGTTATGAACATCCAAAATAGAGCATGACAGAGCATGATACCTTGAATTTTGATTGGCTCAGTCAAAATCAAATGGTGTATTTGTTTTTATATATCTCTTTATCACATTTGTTTGTCAAACTTTCTTATTTATTAGACTTTCTTATTTATTAAGCTTTCTTATTCTGCAAAATATTTTTTGCAATATTTTTTTATCTGCTAACTTCACTGAACTAGCTGAACTTTTAGCAATGATCTCAGATATAAAAAGGTGTTATTTTTCCTATTATCTCATAATAAAAAAAAAAATAAAAAAATCTAAAAAATAAAAATAAAAAAAAAACTATCTAAAAACAAAATTCCCTACAAGCTTCTTTAGTACTCTGTCAAAAGGATACCAATATCCTAATGGTCAGAACTAGGGCTAAGAAATCTGTGCTGAAGTCTATGAATAAGTCTGCACTGAAGTTTACAAACAAGTCTATGCTAAAGTCTATGAATAAGTCTATACTGAAGTCTATAAATGAGTTTGCACTGAAATCTACAAATAAAGCTAGACCCTCAGAAAATGCATCTAAGACCCAAAATGAAGAAGTCTTTAAAGACTATAGTAGTACTTTAAACAAATCCCAATGATCTTATAAAGGTGTCGAGAACTCTAATAGATATAAAAAAACTAAATGGCTATAAAAATGTAAAATTATTAAAGAAGTTTCTAATAAAGACTACAGCAGCACCTTGAACAAACCCCAATGATCTCATGGAGATATCAGGGACTCTGATAGGTGCAAAACAACTAAATATCTATGAAACTGCAAAATCTTTGATGAGGATAAGAATAGAGATAGCTAAAACAAAGTCTCTGAGGAAGACTATGACATATTAAACAAATACTAACAATCCTACAGTATTGTTAGAGACTCTGAAAAGCATAAAATAACCAAATGTCCATAGTACCACAAAATTGTCAACAAGAATGAAGATAGGCTGAATTCAGCCAAATACCAAAGATATTAGGAAGTCTCTAATAAAGATGGTGGGAATAATCACTAATAATAGGATAAAGACTCTGGGGATGACAAATACTAACAATGGCACTATGAACTCTCTAGGGACAGAGACAAATACCAAATCAAATGCAATTCATCTAGCAATTGTTCAGATAATACTTTGTTGGACAGCAACAATAATACAGAGAGTAAGAGTAATAGCAGTAAGAGCAAAAGTAAGAGCAAAAATAGGGGCAACAGCAATACAAATGTGCAACAACATAGCTGGCCTGAAAAGAGGAATATATCTAGGCCTATAAACATATACTTAAATAAGAGCACTAAGACTACTACTAGTTCAAACAAGAATACAAACACATCTAAGCCCATGAATAAGAAATCTAACAGCAGTAATTTTGTACCAACTCTTAAGGTTAGTAAGGAAGAAATAAAATTGCTTTCAATAGAAGTTATAAAGCAAATTTTGAAGAAAGCTAAATCGAAAAGAAAAAAAATATATGTCATGTTGTGTTACTTATTAATTATATGTACAATTTATTTTTATTAATAATTTGTATATATCTAACAATTCTAAACTTATTTTACATTATTATTTAAGTTTATCAGTTAGTGAACTCTATATGAACTATAAGATTTCTAATGTAAAATAGAGAACTATCATACAAAAGCTTATTCAGCATCTTTTCTTCAAAGATCTGTTCCCTAATTATAATGATAAAAATGACAGTATTGTTATGAAAATTCTAGAGGATTTCAATCTTTATAAGAATGACAAATATGGTAAGATTTATACTACAGTAATTTTATTTGTCATTAATAGTTCCAATAATTCCCTTTCTAGTTTATAAACTCATTTATAACTTATTTATACAGATTGCCTATCAAATAACTATATCTTACTCTTATATTTGTAAGGTTTTCAAAAAAAAAATTCAATCACATATTCAAGAATATCAAGTATAAAAGTAATATTATTAGACATTACAAATAACCATTACTGTACTGCAGTACTACTTAGAATATTCTAGTTACTTAAATCTAAAAGAAGAAACTAGTACTTTCTTATCTGGATTGAACACAGAAGAAATCAACACTGTGGATACCATCAATACTGTGGATACTATTAACACTGTGGATATCATCTACACTGCTGAAATTATTAATACTGTAGATACTATCTACACCACCAAAATTATTAACACTGTTAATACTATTAACATTATTGATATTTTATTCAATAATGAATGGAACTTATAAATTAATTATAGTATAACTGATAATATTTTAAGTAGTAACCTGAGCAGCTACCTATATAGTATTTTGAGAATTTTATATAAATATCTTTCAATTCTTTATTCAATAAACAATCAGTTCAAGTTCAGTTCTTCAATTCTTAAATTTCCTTAACAATCCCTTACATACAATATATTGACTTATACAACTCTTTACAAAAGCTGGAACCTCAAGAGGCTTTATATAATGCAGATAGTTGTGAACTTATTAAATTAAAGTTCTGCACTATTCTTGCAATCTTCTGACAACTAAGTTTAATAGCAGTACATATTTAAGATCTTTTTGAGAGCTAAAGATCTTACCCCCTTCTACACACATCAAGAGTGCTAAAAGACTATAAGTCTGAAAATCATAATTAATAGTTTTATAAGAAACAAAGTACTTTTAATACCTTAGAAACCTTATGATATACTTAGAGATTCCTAAGTCCAATGCAGATTAGTATCATCAGATGCTTTCTTACAGGCAGTTTAGAAGAAACCCCCTTATAACTTAGTAGCTATAGGTTACAAAACATCATCAACTCTTACAACTTGACAATAGTGATAATGAAAAACCATCCTTAAACTATTTAGAAAACTACTGAGATACAACTTTGATAGCAGCAATAACAATACTCAACACAACAAATATTCAGCATTATTATAATTGTAACATAATTAGTATTTGAGAAATATATACTATGAACATTTTATTAAGGCCTAAATTCTTTTAGAATACTTGTGATATACTCAGAGTAACACCAAACATATATATAAATTAGCAAGAAAACTACAATATTAAGGAGAAATAGAGATGATCATAATAATAAAAGGTATAGATAGACTTCAAAAGCAGGCAAACTTTGTGAATAGACTTCATAAAGATATGTCAATATAAGCAACCTTAAGAAGACAATATAAATCATTTGTTAGAGATGTAGATTACTAAATCAGTATTGATAGAAATACTCTAGAGCAATGAGCACTAGCTGATATAACAACAATAGCTGAGATAGAAATTAATAAATAATAACTGATGAAACAAATTACTAGTAATCGAAACAACAGTTACAAAACACTTAGATAACTACTCGCAAAGATACTTCAACAATCACCACATCAAACTAAACAGAATCAATACTATATAAGGAAAATAACTTGCAAAATACTAAAACAACTTTCTTACAGAAATAGCATAGACACTATTTTCCCAAGAGGGGAAGAGTTGTAAGAGTGATATTATTAGATATTACAAATAACTGTTACTGTACTGCAATACTACTTAGAATATTCTAGTTACTTAAATCTGAAAGAAGAAACTAATACTTTCTTATCTAAATCAGACATAGAAGAAATTAACACTATGAATACCATCAACACTGTGAATATTATCAACACTATAGATACTATCGATACTGCTGAAATTATCAACACTGTGGATATCATCCATACTACTGAAATTATCAACACTGTTGATACTATCAACATTGTTGATATTTTATTCAATAACAAATGGAACTTATATATTAATTATTATAACTAATAATATTCTGAGTAGTAACCTGGGCAGCTACCTGTATAGTACCTCGAGAATTTTGTATAAATATTGCTCAATTCTTTATTCAATAAACAATCAGTTCAAGTTCAGTTCTTTAATTCTCAAATTCCCTTAACAATCTCTTATATACAATATATTGACTTATACAACTCTCTATAAAAGCTAGAACCTCAAGAGACTTTACATAATGTAGATAGTTGTAGACTTATTAAATTGAAGTTCTGCACTATTCTTGCAACCTTCTGACAACTGAGTTTAATAGCAGTATACACTCAAGATCTCTTTGAGAGCTAAAGATCTTACCCCCTTCTACATACATCAAGAGCACTAAAAGACTATAAGTCTGAAAATCATAATTAATAGTTTTATAAGAAACAAAGTACTTTTGATATCTTAGAAACCTTGCAACATACTTGGAGATTTCTAAGTTCAATACAGATTAGTATCATTAGATGCTTCCTTACAGATGGTTTAGAAGAAACCCCCTTACATCAAGTTCCCTGTGAAAATAGTCACTTCTGAAGTAGTGTACCTTTGTCAAGATGCCATTCAGTATTTGAAACAAAACAACAGATTTATATATAATAAAGATCAGTCAGGAAAGTATATAAATCTTTTTACCAGCAACTATATTAAACAATCTCTATATTACTTGCTATTTAGCAAGAAACCACAGTTTGTCAGAGTAGTAGAGCTTGGCAAGAATATTAATTATTATACACTTACAGTTATTGCTATATTTGTGAGTATTTTTTTATTAATATTTTTGATATTTTATGAAAACTTATTCTGTGAACTCTTTTCTAATTATATCTTTATCTTTTCTAATTATATATTTAGCTTGAATATATTATGTAGCTCAAATCTTATCTGTAAACTATTAATAAAAAAAAACATAAGAAAATATATCTCAAATAGGTTAGAATAGTGAATAAGGTTAAAGATCACATTGCTCTAGTCCAGATTTAAGACTTAGCTTAGAAGTTTAAATTCAGAAACTCTAGGCAACAATCTGATTACAATAATGTTAATAAATTGCTTTTAGAGATTCCTAATATACCCTTGGAGCTAGATTTAGTACTGTCTAGAACAATGGAAAAAGAGAATAATGGCAATGATAGAAAGCAATAGAATCATTTAAAATAATTCAGAAAAAAGTAGTTCTAGCAATATCAAATAGGAATATATAGTAAAACATTAGTATAATAAGTAATAAAACAAAATCATTTATACTCATACCTTTTTTATAATCTGTTCCAATATTATTTATATAACTGTTCTGTTTGTGAATAGTTAGTTTATAGTCTGTGACTAGTATTTATACTTGTAGATATATTCATTCAGTTCACTAATTTTAATTTGTAGTTTGAGACTAGTATTCATACTTATAGATATTTAGTTTACTAATAATAGTTTGTAGTTTATAACTAGTATCTATGCTTATATAATAGTTTGTATTGATGTTTAGTTGCTATTTGGTTATTGTTTACAATTGAATATATAAACAGACTAGAATAGGTATAAACAACTTTAGAACACCTATAGAACTAAAACTATTTTCCTGATGAAGCTCATTTGTCCAATATTGAAAAAAGATAATAGCAGTCAAGACATCAGCAATAGTTATACAGTACCTGACTAATAGACTGAAAAAATAAAAGAAATGATAGAAATGATAAGAACTATAACTTATTCTTTACCTACTTCTACTGTAGTAAAGAAGGATATATAGCTAGAAACTATTAGTCTAAAACTAACTGTTGAGTAGCACTAAGTAACCAGCAACAAAAGTATCAGCAGAGTCATCAACAAAGCTGTTAGCAGAATGAAATGCTCTTAATATATATACTAACCTTATAAGTATATAAAGTATTTGAGAATAGTGAAGAAGATGATAAAGATATTTAAGTTCTATCTACAGTCCCAGCAAGGAAGTCTAGACTAGCTATAAAGAAACTGTATAATTGAGCTGAAGGATTTAGGAAAGGTAAGGAATCTGAAGTAGTAATTAAACAAAAGAAGCCTTTAGTCATTTATAAGACTACAAATTTCAAAATCAACCAATGTCAGAAAGCTCAAACCATATATAAGAGAGTTCTTCTAAAATTGCCTATAAGAAAGTATCTGATAATACTAATCTATATTAGACTTAGGAATCTCTGAGTATGTTGCAAGGTTTCTAAGATATCAAAAGTACTTTGTTTCTTTATAAGATTATTAATTGTAATTTCAGACTTATAGTCTT
>RBNK01001432.1:0-15423 GCA_003990785.1 Endogone sp. FLAS-F59071 | reverse complement strand
TTTTTCTCCACACCTAAACGTATCATTCACTATTTACTATTCAACCAAATGTATTGTTCCGTCACTTACCTGGTTCATAGATTAACCCTTTGGATTTTTTCAAGTCATTGACCAGCCCTATAATCCTTTTGACCGGTCCCAGTTTAAGCCCAATTGCTATGAGATTTGCTTCGGTCAAGTCGATAAAGTCTGAACCAAAGACTTTATGATTATAGATGACCTCGAGGTCTTCTTCGTCAAGTTTACGATATTCTTCATTGGCCTTGAGAAACTGGAGCACATCGTTGCTTTCCCAATCTAGGACTATTTCCGGGAGAGCTTGTGGGATGACAACCAGGTCGTCGTTCGCCTGTGCAGCAAAGATAGAAATTTTAGTGATGGGGCATCATTATATTAGCATATGCAAAATATCCATGGCGTGGTTGATACAAAGATCTAGATGCTAATAATTTACATTGAGCGTAAATTTGTCCTCTTCGGTCACTTGGGAGATTAAAGCGACGATCTGTTTGCCTTTGTCTTTGCCTTTGCCTTTACGTCTTTTAAGAGAGGCCTATAAAGTTACGACAGAATAGTATGTGATGAGAGTCTAAACCAGAAGCTCTTGACAAAAATCGCAAACAATAAAATATGGTAATGACCTTGGGTGAATAACTACCAACTGTTTCCTCGGAATCGTTCTCCTCGTCAGTGAATACATGCTTTATTCTAGATCTAGATGCCTATGTAGCCATGGCAGGGCGAATGGCAATAGAGATGGGGAAAGTCAGGACAGCACGTGTTGTATACAAAGCGGAAAAAAAATATTTTACCCTGCTTTGTCTCCTCTTCCTTCTCCTCTTTTTTTCATTATTTTGAATTTCGGTTAGTGGCAGGGCGGATTCGCCGCTCTTCTGGCATTTGACGCCCTGGTGGTAGCTGTTAGCATCGCTCATTTCTGATTCTGAGAGCGACGGGGTTTTTTCACCGGCAAGCCAGCTTCTCCTTGGCCTGTCGACAGTACCAAAAGTTTTTGTGTCTGGTTTCTGGTTAGATGGCATGCAAGTAATAAAAAAAAGTGAAGGAGAGGTGTGTTCTGTGTTTCTGGCTTCGGTCCAGGTCGCGCTTTTATCACAGTGGCTGAGACCAAGAAAATCGCGCGTCACGTCATCAGCTTATTCCCGTCACACATTGTTTCGGGCGTCATTTTGTCATTTTGGTTTTGGGCGCTTTGCAAAATAAAAAAAGTCTCTTGTTCTTGTTCGACCCACAGCCAATATGTTCCACTTCTCTCTCTCTTTTAAAACACATTGCTGTGTTTCACTCCTTCCTCCTTTCTATAATAAAACCTTTTTTTTTAATATATATTGTGACGGTCAACCCTGATTTTCACGAATTTGGTACTACGCTTGATTTGGAGTTACCGCGATTTTCTGTTCCCTTCCATTTTTAGTTAGTGTCGTTTTTATCGACGAACTTCGTTTTTAGCGAGCGATCTCAAAGTTATATTTTGTAGCGAAGTCTTTTCTTAGTCGTTCCTTAGTCTTTCAATTTTGTATAAATACACCCTTTATTTCTATCTAAATAAATCAGTTTGCACAGAGTCTTGGAATATCTCAATATCAGTCGTAGTAAAGCCTGAAGAGCACAGCACGATTAGCTGTAGTAAGGATACGCAAAGGGAGATATTGCGTCTGACACTCTGAGCATTCTCAACGAATGAACAACCGGTTATTAGTACATTTGTCACAATATATATATAATAAATTAATTAAATTAAATATATAAAATGTAGAGCAATTGTGTTCCCGAAAACCGAAAACCCGAAAATGACGATAGTCGTATTCACGAATCGAATAGAATTATATATTTTACTTAATTATTCTTAATGGATTCCTTCACTAATAAATAATTGGATTATACTACATTTATTAAGTTTGGGAACGGCAAGTTGTTTACTCGAAAGACTTTGTAGTTCAACCTGCAACAATTGCTCGGCTCTTTTTTTTTTTATTTTTTTATTTTTAATTTTTGTGCGCCAAGTTTTGATTGGATCCATGGCAAGAGTTATAACTTACGTTTCCTTTTCTTTTCTTTTCTTTCTTTTTTTTTTTATTTTTTTTTTAAGAAAGCCGTTCTGGAAATTTTGATCGCGAGCACAAGGATCTTTCTCATAGGAAAAATCTTGTATTCCCGGGGCTGCCCTGCCAGATTGGAATGTTCCGAATATATATAGCATATCGTTTGGTAAAAAATTATACTCGCTCGAACTTTTCGAGACTTGATGTTGCCGGTCCGAAAATTATATAATCGAAGTCTGACTGTACATCCTCACTGATATTGAAGGTACTCCTTTTGCTCCTATTACTAATCGAACACTCGTGTTGGCATTGATTTTACCGAATTACGTAAATTGTTTATTTCTTGTAATATGTTCCACTTCTCTGACAATGCATTTCTTTTCTCGCAGTGTATTGTCATTTTCAATTGTGCTCGGATATTCTCTAAAGTATTAAAGGTCAAGTAGTTGTGGTGGTTACTTCATATTTTCTTTTCAGGCTCCTCTCATGTCTCCATCTATTCCATCACCGCTTTTCGATAATGGGTCGAATTTCGTTACTTACTAGAATTCATAGGTGTGAATATTTTTTACCAGACTATATATAATTTGGAACAGCCCCTAGAAGTCATGGGGCAAACCTTCTTCCAAATTCAACAGCTAGGTTTTACAGAATTCTTTAAATTCTTTCTGCGTCGCAACTGCTGGGAAAATTTACGGCTGACATAATAACATACATCACCAAAGAAGAGCCGTCAAATTGGTTTAAACTATGTCAGAAAAATGGTATCTGAGCTTCTGGGGCTTAATATTGTGGCAAAGTATTGCTTTGCTAGAGGGGTAATTTTATTTCCTATATAATCTACGGGCAAGTTGGCTTTGGTTAATATAAAACTTAAATGTGAAACTAAGTTCTGACCAACTGACCAAGCCTTAGTATACTCATGTCATAAACCTAAAATGGCGTAGCACATACCAAATTGAGCGCTCCCAAGCCTTGGTGCCGAACGGAATAAAATTAAAACCAGAGATGATAGATAATGATACATTTAATCAACACAAGATGGGACGAAAAGTGCCGAACAAGTTACTATATGTTACATATTTATGCAAACGGTTTATTTTTTTATAGTATTCTAATTAATATTGATGAATTATACCGTAAATAGGCAGGTAGAACTTAATTATTGATCACTGATGGATCTGCGGCACGACTTGTAAACAATGAACGGATTGATTATCCGACGGTGTGTGGCGAGGTTTTGTTTGCAGCACACGATTCCTGGTATCTTATCCGGAGTATCCCCATTTTACGGGGGGAGTGGCTGTCGTCTATATTAAACGCATTGATAGGATATGTTACAATCAACCAACATGAGCAACAACGGCAAGTCAATTTTCGACCTAGGGGAATCCAGGGACGATGAGAATCGTAATTATCCGTAGGTGCCGGTGGTTTTTTTTTTTTTTTAGTTCTTAGACCGGAAGAATGAATATTTCCTCCTGAACTTTTTTACGTTAAAAAACTCATCTTCACAGCGAGGATGACCCCGTGAATATGGTCAATTTCAATGTCAAGCAGTTGAATGGCACGACCAGTTCTCTGAGGATCCATAAAGAAACCAAGTTGCACGAGTTGATTTCTACGCTTGAAAAGAAGGTGTGCTCGGTTATTTGTTTATTATTATGATGAATTATTATGATCGGTCTGCGGCTGACAATATCCCGTGACGATGTTGCGTGGCATGTACTTGAACTCCTTGTTCTATTTGCAGCATAATCCAAAAGGTGGCGATTTCACCATCAAAGTGCAAGTTGATGGACATCTTAAAGATGTGGATATGACGAAGGAAAGTCAAACTCTAAAGGACCTTGGGATTACTTCGAACGCCGTGGTTGTTATGGAGGTCTGTATGCATCACGTGTTTCTTTTTGGTCGTATACGAATTCCGTTCTCACCGAATGGCCTTTTTTTCTGATAGCCGGATGAATAACTGCAAAGGCTCTTTTGCCAAAGTGACTGTATTATAATATTTTCCCCAAAGTGTGTGGAAGTAAAGGCTTTTTACGTTAGATTTTCAAGGGGGTGATGGGTTGTTTGGTTAGGGCTTGTTCCACAAGGTCGTCGAGGACAGCCTATCAAGATTTATTCGTGTCTCTAATTGGAAATCGGAAATTTGAAGCCTAATTGGAAATTTGAAAGCGCTGAGTTTCTTTTAATAAAATGCACTCATTACTCAACAACAAAAACAACAACAACCACCATGTCAAAAAAGCTCCAGGACGATGTATTGATTGACGTCGCTCCCATACCAACAACATATATTATCCCAGAATCAAACCATTCGAGGGTATCACTGGAGCGCAAAACTGTTGGTACGTTGGAGGGCTGTTTGCTAGGATGAAAAGTTTAATACATGTGTTTGTTCGTCGTCTTGATCGAACTATGGCTATTTGTAGGCGATATCCATTACTTTGAGGGCACTGCAATTGGAGCTGAAGACTTTTATTTTGAGATAAGCTTCAAGCCGGAACAGCGACCAAAGTGTGAACTTCTCATATCGAGTTATCAGCGACAATCTTGTTTTTCTTTATTGTTGAATTCTCACTGACCCGTTCAACTTTCTGCACTGCTTCAAGAGCTATCTGGCTAGGATTTGTGAAAGAAAATTGGTTCAAGTTAAGCGAGGATGAAAAGTTCAATCTCGGTGGGCAAAGCCTTTCTTTTCATTTTCATTTTCGAATTCTGGTTTGCTGTAAAGGAGATCTTCGTTTTGACTAACTCAAACAAGTTACATATAGATTCGAGCCTCGATTTCATGACATGGAGCTACCAACCTTTGGTGGGATCTCTGAGCTACCAAAATATTGTATATGTGCACGACCCCATCGGGGATAACCCTATCTCAAAGGACGGGTCTATCACCATCGGATTCGGCTTGAGAAGCTTCAAGGAGCACGGAGAAGATTACTTGTCCGTCTTCTACATGAAGGATAAGGAGCACGGAAAAGGTAGTATACTAAGACAATGACCTTAATCTAATTGGGGGTGGTTCATCATTATTTTCTTATATATTTTTTTATAACCCACAGAAATCGTGAAGAAAGAACCCTTTCCTGTCGATCTGTATCCTGCTATCCGTCTCGAACAATCGAGCTTAGACGTTACAATCATCAATTCTACATCAGGCTTCAAGTATCACAATTGTCGACCCATTCAGATTCCGCATCGATCACCCGTTGGACTCATTAAGTGCTCGCCGGACCGCCGCTACGCAGCTTGCTACTCTGGAAAAGATACGATCCTATCTGTGTGGCGTCTTTATAATGAACCAGGCCCTGAGCTCGTCCATTATATTTCTGTTCCTGATTTCGACTTTAAGGCCTCTGAGGAACCCGACGATGCGCTGACGGAGTGCCCGTTTGAGCAATTCACACTTGCGGTTTCGAATACTGTTGGCGGCGAATTACCCCAACTTGCTCTATCTCGCTATCATGAACATCTAGATCAGGAAGACTGGCTATTTTGTTTTTTAAACACTGAAGCAAAACACCGCCCCTTCCGTATGGGAAATATCGTTGGCCACCTTCACCTACTGGATGATGGCAAAACGCTATTGGTTCTAGGCGTCGACTATCTCTTCGTGGTCAACATGAAATCACAATCGTTGATATACACGTTTAATGCAAAACATCTGGACATCAATGCTTCGGTACTTTTCTCTGGATCGCGTCTAGTGCTATCAGAGAATAGACAACTTCCTTTGCAACCGTTAGGATACGACCATTTCCTATGGTACCGTGGCCCCGATCATGTGACGATGTGGCATGTGCCAACCGGTCGTTTGGCGCAAACCTTTCGCCTCCAAATTCAGCCGACTGATAAGTATGACTACGACAAGCATCACTGCCTCATTGCTTTCTACGGTACCAATGGCTTGGAAATCTTTACTACCCAAACTGGAATCTCCATCTGCAAGGTCAAGCGTGAAGCGGACCCAAACTCTATGAAACCTATTGGCGTGAAGTTTGTCACAGTTGGGGATGCTCCGTTTCTGCTAACTGTGGATGGCAACAGAGAGGAATATATTCTGCGTATACGGAACCCTTTAGCGGGTTGCATTATCATAAACGAAATTCTCAAAACTCACACCTTTGGGGATCGGTTACAATACTCTTATATTTCTGTTGATAACTCTGCGTCGTTGTTTGTTTCCATTGTGGTACCACTCATGACCGCCGTCGCCTGCTTAGCCGATAAGATGCCAATATCGTCAGTTGTTATAGAATCGCCGAGTGAGGTTTTGGATCTTATGGATTCGTCGACGCAATTCACGCTTCAAGAGCAGTCTGGTGAACCGTCAGACCGAAAAATTGAAGTAAAGCAGCAGAAGAGCTCACCAAAAGATTACTACATTGAAATTTCTGGATTTTATAGAAGCTCTGGTAGAGTTGATCCCAATCTTTGTTTCAAAATTGCCATATGTAGGGAGAATGACGTATATCTAACTAACCGATCTATCATTTAAAAATCCAGTTAATTTTTTTCCGCAAGCGGGGAATTCCCAGAAACCAACATGTCACTGGTTGTCCAAGGGTCGTTTTGTGGCTGTTAGTCGACATGCTGTACAGATTATCAATGCTGAAAAGACGGCTCCAACAAAGCTCGTAATAGAGTTTGTGTGGTGTCTTCCATCTCTGGATGCTAACATCACTGGCATTAAGCTCTTGAAGGTCGAAGGAGCCGGAAACTTTCAGCAGATCAAGATTACGTACCAGCACGATGGGATGCCATACGAGGATATTATCGACATCACACAACCCATTTCGCTCAAACACGTGTCGCGATTCCTTAAATATTCTCCTAATGTGCAGAACAGAACCATCAATGTGTACAAGAAGGCATTAAATCAGATTTTGAAGTCAGCTGAATCCATACTCCAATCGAATGAAGTCGAATTTAAAACTAAAACATCTACCTTCGGTCATATTATTCGGGGTCCGCCTGCCGTCGCAGCTGGGTGGGTGGGCACAATATTAAGCACCGACATTTATCGTCCCCTTTTTTACGACAACGAGCTATGGAATCGGAGCGCGCTGATGGAAGCGTTAGACACTGGCGTTCTCGAAATAGCTGAGGACATTGTGAAATATTGCTTAAAGACATTATCAAAGAAAAACAATGGTTTATTGGAGCCGGGTTATGTTGCGATTGTCATGGGTGCGTTGCCGACCATTGCTCAATCAAAGCCCAAGCTGGCAGTTTGCATCGCGCAGTATGTATCACACATTCAACTGAGCCGATTCCTTACAGTGGATAGTGACATCGAAAATGATACCAAGAAGTCACACATTGGTGTATTCGCTCGCATCGAGCAGCTTTCCAAAATCACACTGAAAGCACAGGCGGCAAATTCTCAATCTCCACTTCAACACTGGTGGGTGAAGCGGCAAAAATTTCTCCTCTCATGGTGGAACAAGGAACGGCTACCTCAGCCTGTGCATCTGTGCGTGTCTCCTCTGTACGGCCTCAATAACTACAAAGCGGATGTCTCGCGTTTCAATCTCAACACGGTCAATCTCAGTGCGTTTGCTCAGCTCGCCTTCCGCCAAAGTCCAGTGTTTGACGAACCCGCGTTCCAGGCGGTTGTCCAATACAAATGGGATACATTTGCGCGATGGTACCATTTGGGACTTCTCTTTTTATACTCTTCCTATGCTCTTATTTATATGGTCGCCGTCAGTATTTCTCCGAGCACCCTTGCAATTCCTGGGATCTCATACACGTTGATTGTGCTCACAGTTGTCTTTATGATTGTTTTTGATATCCGGCCACTATTGATGCGGTGGAATAGCCTGACGTACTGGTCATCCATCTACCATTGGATTGATCGTGCTGCATTCATACTAGTGCTTGTTAGCACAATTGCTACCTTACTTGATAATGATAGTTTGGTCGACTTGCAAGCCTGGACCGTGCTGACGCTGTGGATGTTTGTCGTCTTCAACTTCCGAGTATTCCGAGGGTTTGTTTACAACGTTTAGATTTGTTATTTTCCGTCTTTTGTGTCTTCTCGTTTCATGCTACTGTACCATGACCTGTTTCTGATCATCATCGATATTCATTCATTTTTTTATGCACAACAGCTTAGGCCTCTTTTTCACACTATTGATTAATATTCTAACCAGCCTTGGCTGGATAGCTACTCTCATGGCCGCGATCATCTTTGGTTTCTCGCATGCAATGTGGCTTCTCCTCCGCAACGCTCCGCCACCAAGCTCTGGCAATCCATTTGTCACCATTGATGGTTCGTTGAAGTCAGTATGGGAATTTTTGAGCGGCGACTTTGCTGTGCTTGACGGCTGGGATTCAGGACGATCCACAGATATCATGAGGGTGCTATTCACTTTCATCAGCACGATTGTATTGCTGAATGTGTTGAGTAAGTTTTATATTAATAATCTAGCAGCCATTAGTCGTATTTGTTTCCCACGCAAAGCCCTTCTCACTCTTTATTTTCTTTCTTTGGTGTATACGTGCAGTTGCCCTTCTAAATAATGTGTACACTGACAAACAAGAAATTGCCCGAAAGACCTGGATCCGGAACAGGGCCGAATTTATCGCTACGGTCGAAGTATTCATGCTGACGCCAAAACAGCGACAAAACATGTAAAGTTTTGGATACTTCCATTCACTTTTTATTATTTGTTGCCTAATGCCTATTGCTTAATACCTAATTCTTTTTTTCTTTTTATTTACTAGGAACTGGTTCCCAGCGATTGTCTTCTACGAAGTGACTCCAGGCAAATTTCGGGATTATTATCAGACAGTGAAGGAAAGTCATCCTTGGACTGCGGAAGACGAGCCTGATTCTCAAAAGAAAGACACAACCGTAACTGAGCTGGATCTCCAACGTACGTCAGAACTGCATAAAGTATTGTTTGTAGTTGTACGATTGAATTTAGTTTAAAACATATGCATCGCTAACACTTTCTTCAGTCAACAACGTCAGCGCAGAATTTATCGACAATCTAGTCAAATCTCTAAAGCAGAACACGGCCATCAGCGCAGAAGTCACCGACACTCTAATTAAGTCTCTAAAGCAGAACAGAGCCATTAAGCTGAATTCCAAAAGTACGTATGTCCAAAGTGAAAGTCATGATTTGTAGTCGCACAAAAGAATCCGACTCACAACCAACGTCACATTACACAATGTACAGTGATCGTAACCGACAACGAGGGCCTAGTTGCTGAATTATGAAGCTATACATGTCTTAAGCTCATTATACAGTTCCTGTAACCTATTGTTGTGCTTCAAAAGTTGTTGTTCGAATAGTATTGCTTGTCTTCTAACTGGAGTTCGACAGAAAATTACTTGTACATGTATGACTCAAAACCCTTGAACCAACAAAACAACAAAACATTGTACATGTACAAATAGACTTTTATTTATTTTTATAAACTTCGTTCCAAATCCTAGACCGTCACTATGTACTCGAATTTCCGAGTTGCATAGAATCTCTTTGACGCGATATATCATTTGACATCGTAACGCAGAATGTATACTTGACTGGAAAGGGATAATAATTCCACCGGCGAATGTTCACTATATAATTATGTAGCATTCAGTGAAAAAGAAAAAAAGGAAAAAAAAAGTATGGTTGCCGTTTCCATCTAGACCAATTAATTAAAGTACAAAATATTGGAATAAAAAGGTGATATTGTTGCGATAATTAAATTGTGGAACTGATCACTAATTTCAGCCTTAATTCTACTTGACTTTCTAATTACAGTGATCTAGTTCAAACCAGGTACAATAAAGAATGGCCCCTTCGCATACGCGAATGGCGGTCCTGGAAGCGTGCTTCCATTTGGCCAACACACACACAGATATACTCGGAAAATGCTCGCAATTCTTTCCCTCGCGCGAAGGAACACTTTGTCGATATGACGAGCAATATTTAATATAATAAAGACGTCGTTGTTCGGTCTGGTTAGGTTCGGAGCCGTTCTGAGGCTGCTGGCGGTCGATGAGAGGGGACATCCATAGAAACACAAATCCGACTCCCCGTGTCATTTATTGAAACAAATATTGCGCGGTATTTATACAAAATAACAAGGCAGAACGAATACCCGAACGCGCAAGGGTAATGCTTAATAACAAAGGGAATGGGGGCGGAGGATTCGAGCTTGGCGCGACGTTAACCTGGTTTCGCATAGATTATGCATCATCTACGCGCGTAGCGCGTAGAGCGCCGAGGGCTTGAGTAAGACCGCATGTTCCAGAACGACCTAGATATTTATTTTATTTTCTTCGCAATGACTTTTTATACCAAGTAGTTTTGTAGTTTTAAAAATTCTAGTCTTAAAAATTCTAGTCTGTCAGAAATTTTGTGTGCGAGAGCCTTCTCGATTGTGTATATAACAACCCAATGACTTCGACCCGTTCGGCTGGAACATACAACTAATTTTTTTTTTTTGTAGAAGGCATCATCTTCCATTTTAACTTGATCATTACCTTTCCTTTCTTGCGGACTACTGACTAAACTTACGTCGCTTTTTGCTCCATACCCCGCTCGTTCATGTTCTTGAACATCCTTAGATACTCTCCGAACGAGGTCAGTGTGTTTTCGAGATAGGCTCGTGCGAGATCAATTGCAAGTGGTAAGAAGTCGAGTGCAAAATAAATCAATTCTCTCGGTTTCGGCCCTTGCCAAAGGGCCTCATCAGTGGGCTTAACGGGCAACCCAGACCGGGGTTAGTTGTGTAAAAACAACGGTGGAATGGGAGTTTTAAGTGGCCGGCCAATACTCACGCGTTGGAAGCTTTGTTTCCTTGCAATGCGTCGCCCATCTGTTGACCAATTGCACAACCAGGTAAAAGTGTTAGTAAAAAAACATCAATGATAGGTGGAGAGTGAGAAAAAAAGACATATATACCAGTCTTGCAGACGGCGCAACAGAATCAATCCAATCCTAGATATCTTACAACTATCGACCTTTCCTAGACTGGTATCTGCTACATTAAGCTGGACACACAGTCTATACACCACCATTCCAGTTAAATGTACAGAAAGTGCCCTAGAGAACTCGTTCTCTAGTCCCGACTTGGGATCAAGTTACAAGATATCGCAGAGAGGATAAGGAGGAAACTTCAGTTATCAAAACTGAAGGAATATATATGCATCAATCACATAACTAAAACGCCCATTTTCATAATTCGTTAGCTCGAATTTACATTGGAACCTTCCAGTTTTGATTTCGAACCTGATACTATGTAATTATATGTTGGTAATTCTGTATCTCTTGACTGAGTGACATTTGTGTAACAACCGATGCTTAGTTATAAAAGCAAATATTGTCTAATTACTTCATCTTGCTTCACTTATTCTTACACAAGCAATCTCTCAGATTAAACAATGCCCAACCGATGTCGGGTCAAACACCAGGTCAGACACCAAGTCAGACCAGAACCAGAATTTCCACAACATGCCTATATAAACACTCTTCCCTCTGAGATTCTCACTATAGTATTGCAGTATGTTGGAAACAATTTTTATCCACCAAGTGAAGTTGCTCTGGTGTGTCATAGGTGGAAGATGATTATAGATATTATTATGAATACTGCATCTTCATTTTACTTCAACCGTGACTGGAGCTTTGCTACTTTCCTCTTGCGTATTTTGCGTATACCTGCCCATACAAAAATGTGCTGCTGGCTTATTTTGGGCCCAGCCCTTGAGATTTCTCCTCCTTACATCAGATATATAGCAGACCATCTACCACATCTTGATACTCTGATATTATCTTTTAAAAATTTTAAAAGTGGTGACTCCTACTCTCTACTTTATAGAATGCCAAGGACTATGCTTCCACCATATCAAGCAGACAATGATGATAACTTACAGAATCTTTCTGCCTTAGATGCTCTAATCTATATTCAAGATCACTGCAAAAATCTGGTTTCAATAGGATTGCAAAATGCTCAGTATATTAATGTAAAATTCATTTGGCATCTTGTAGCAAGTGATAAAATCAAGGCTCTTGATATTCGTGGTGCTAAGCTTGACCTTCTAACTCTAAATGATATTGTTATCTTAACCCCATATGGTATTCAATTCTGCTATCGCTGCTCTATAGCAAAACGCCATCATCACTGTTACATCCGGCCCTCAGTGAAAGACTTTGTCAAGCATATGTTCTTGAAAGCTTATCAGGGAGAATATAAAAAGGTTGTAGAATATTTCAAAGATGAGTGGGATATAACGAAGTAGTATTATATTCATGCATAATCATAGAGGGTAGTTAGTTTGAAAGGATAAACGTTCACGATTAAGCGAGCGAGCGAATAAGCGATGAGGCGTGGTATTTGCGTTTTTGGCTTTTGAAGAGAGAGAATCTAAATATATATTTGTTAATATCTCAATGATGTATATTCTGAAATTTGAAATAAATTATACAAGAATCACAACAAAAATATCTTTCAACAAATGTTGTTTCAATAAATTCTATGAAGTCATTAAGTTATTTCAAAAAAAAAAAAAAAAAAAAAAAAAAAAAAAAAAAAAAAAACGACCATGCTATAAGTAAAAATAAAAATAATAACCTAGTCCCTCTCTATAGCAACGGGGTAATCAAGCGTTGCTATAGAAATGCTGCCATCGTAGTAAAAGGGGGCGCGTCTCTACCATTTACCATTTACTATACAGAGTGTGTTAAAATTTTAATTGTTCGATATGATCCATGTCTCGTGCAATTTTATTTTTGCAATGTGCAGAAACAGCCAACATGGTAAGTATAGTTGTACTATATAGTCGTACTAGGCGGAAAAAAATGGCGACCAACGAAATTTACAACCTTCGGGTGAAGAAGAAGATAAAGAAAATAGAAAGCACCAAGGCAATAAGACTACTATCAATTTTGTTATCCTTCGCAATGAGGGAAATGGCGCTAATATTTTACAACCATTCTCATTTCGGACCGTGACTCCCATTCGTCAACATCCCGTCCAACCTCAGTTTCAATGAATTCCGTTCACAACCCCATCTGTCAATCCATTAGTGCCTGGCTGAGCTGCCCCGTTTAGCTGCGCCGCGGCCACGCCATTCGAGGTACCTCTAGCACCACCGGCTGACCGAACCTTGATCCCCCTTCTCTTCCTAATCTTCTTCCAAGATCCTTTCTCATAATTAATTTCAAATTCAATCGATTCCATCAATTGTCGATGCGGATTGGATGGGTCGGGTTGGATCTCTTCATTCATGAGCAGGCGCTGGGTAGGATATAATAAACTCCCAGGTGGTGGAACAACTGCACGGATTAATAATAATAATAATAATAAAGATGTAGATAGCATTAACGGATGGTGATCAACTTTACGAAAGGACCAAGGACCTGAACCAAGCTACCCAACTACCCATCCACTTACCAATCCTTCCCGCCAAAAAGTCCATGATCAAGGTTCGGTCTTCTTCCTTAAGTTTGTTTGTCTTCTCAAACACTTGTGCGTGAATGTCAGCCTGCTGTATGAGTGGCTGCTGATTCTGGGCATTATTTTCGCTATCAGGCGATGGCAGTGTGTCATAATTGTGTACCGGCTGCGTTGGTTGCGGTGGTAATTGAGATTGTAGTGGCAGCGGTGGCGACATTGGCGCGATCGGTTCCCTTTCCGGATTTGTATTGATACGAGTGACATCCACTGTGGTATTGGTCGTGAGATTGGTTGCGAAAAGTTGTGGTAAAACAGACGACGTAGGGATTTCATAACGTGATCCGTAAGTAGAAGACGCGGTTGGGCTCGTAGGTGTAGTGGTGGTTGAACTGGCGTTCACATTTTTCGGGCTCCCAGGACCATCGACAACGAGAGGGTGTAAAGAAACTGAAGAAGTGTCAGGTTGCCCGTCTGCTTTCGAGGAGAGATGTATCAGTCATAAACACACTCGCACAAATCTCACATCACCAAAGCAAAAACCTAAAGTCCAAAATTAAGCAACGACTCTCACCATCCTCATCATCTGATATCAGCATTGCCTCCTTGGATGTTGACTTTTTAAAGGGTGTACTCATACTGTCTTCCCTCCGCCCTGTCGATCTTCTCCTCTTCCTCCCGCTCCTTTCTTCCTCTCCCTTCTCCTCCTCCACCACCTGTCCATCCTCAGATTCCTTCTCCCGTTCCTCACGCTCCCTCTCCCGCTCCCTCTCCCTCTCCCTCTCCCGTTCCCTCTGCTCTCGATCTTCGCGTTCCCGTTCCTTGTTTTTTCGTGTCTCCTCATCCGCCACCCTCTTGCGCTCCCTCTTCTCTTCGCGCTCGCGCTCGCGCTCGCGCTTGATTTCTTCTATGGCACGTTTCTTTTCTTCACTCTTTTCTTTGGCTTCTTTCTTCTTTTGTTCTTTCTGTTGTTGTTCATCTGAAAAATCATAAAAATTCGAGTTAGTTAGAGAGTTGGAAATAAAAAAAATAAAAAAAATAAAAATAAAAAAAACCTCCATTGCCACCGCCCACTGCAAATGTGGTGAGTTTTTCACTCTTAATCTACATCAATTCGACCTCATTTTTTCAACACCATCGCCAACCCAGTAAAACTCATATTCCACACTCAACACAAAATAACCGAGATGAAATTGTGCAGGAAAAAAAAAAAAAAAAAAAAATACTACGCACCATGGGCAATTTTGTCGATCGTGCTTTGTGATTCATTGAGCAATTGCTTAGTTGCCTCGAAATCGAGAATCTGCACCTTGGTGGGTTTCACAAATCCCTTCCTTATCCCTTGGCCAATACCCCCAGTTGATGAAGGGCCAGCAGCGGTGGGCGAGACGATAGAGGGTGATCCTTGTCCATCGGCGGCCATGGGTTGAGTACTGGAAGAGACTACGCTTGATATCGGCGAGGTCAAGGCTTGAGCGATGGATGCTGTTTGTTTGTCAGAATATATAATAGTTAGGCATGAAATATCAAAAACGTGGCGATGAATGCCAGACTGTAGATCCAAACCTTTGGGTTGTGTGTTGATCGGAGATACCTTGGGCGGTCCCGCCGGCCTTAAAAAGCTCGGAAGAGATGCTTTTCGCTGCATCGGTGGCTTGATGAACAGCGAGTTCGAGCCCGGTGCCGAGGCCGATCCATGCCTTGATCCTCCACCTGCCCCCGTGACTCCGGCACTGGATGGCCTGCGCTCCGGTCCGGAAAGTTTTTTAAACTTGGCCAGTCTATCTCCACGCAAGGCAGCAGCGGCATTGGGATCTTTGGGCTTGAAATGAGATTTGGTCGAAGGGGTGAACGACCGGAATGTCGCGGATGCAGAGGGGAAAGAGGCACGGGCAGATGGGCTCATGAACGCAAATTCGGACGGATGGAAATCGACTCCCGACACCCTGACTAAAAA
>RBNK01001431.1:0-15427 GCA_003990785.1 Endogone sp. FLAS-F59071 | reverse complement strand
TCTTGAGATGTCCAGGTTTTCATTTTTTCTGGGAATATCTCTACTTAACTATATTCATCTTTGCTATCAAAGTCTTTTTCTTCAAAGGTAATGATGTTTATCTAAGTTTATCCCTGAGTTTCTGGTCAGATAATTCTACTTGTTTCTGTTATATATCTTGAAGCATAATACTCTTTTTCTCTACATCTCCTGTATATCTTTGTATCTAGCTAGTTACAGTTTCTGAATATATGCCCATCTTGATTATATCTAAAGTATCTTGAATTCCCGATTGGGTATGTATTTAATCCAGTTGTAGGGATTGGTTTGCTATAAATTGTTAAACTGGTTGCTGTGTATCAATTTGCCTTTTAAGGTCTGAGATATATACAGTCATCTTACTCATTTGTTTAATGAGATTATCTATAACTGGGTCCTTTTATGAGATTACTCCCCAGTTAACTATTACTAGTGTGATGGTAGATATAACTGCTAGTAATATATGAGGTTCTTAAAGGTTGTTTGATAATATCTACTGCATTATATCTTGACCTGGATTTCATGCAGCCTAGTACCTCTGTGTATAATCTATAGTTTAGTCCAACTAGGCTAGAATATACTTAAAAAGCGATTTCTTGGTGAAGTCTGTTTATGAAAGATTGCTCAATAATGAGATTCTAGTTGGCTACTGGATATTCTACAAGGTCCACTATATATCAGACCTTCATGTGAAAGGTAAGAAAACTTTTGTTTATTTCTTAATACATTGATGCTAGCTGATCCTTTATACTTTGCTATATGTTGGCTATATGATAGGTGGCTCTCAACCATGCAATAGTATTAGTGAAGGTTATTACAGTGTTAGCTTCTGTATTCACTTCTCCTGCTCCTATATTAAATCCTCCATTTGCTGCTGTAGTGAGTCTTGCAGCATTATATATGATCTTGGCAGGTCCTCATAAAACTGTTGAAATTTGATCTTTGAATGTGTGTTTTTGGAGTAAAGAGTGCACTGGCTTATGAAGCCAATATGCATGTATTTATTAATGCTAAATTATGATTGGTTGATACAAACAAAGATCATCTAAGCCACAATTGAGTGATGTATGATCGATCATTGATGATGGGAGAGAGAGATATAATAAGCTAATAATTACAACACTCTCCTCTGCTTGACATATCTCAATAAAAATAAATAAATAAAAAATAAAAGAATAAAAAATGTTCAACTGTATATCACGAATGGCATCTATGAAGTACATTTACTGCAAATAACTATATGTAAAATACTACTTGAGTGATAAGAAAGATGTGATAAAGAACATAAAAGATTTTTAAAAGTTAGTTACATAAGCCCATTTTTGCGATCAACATTTCAAGTCTTGGTCATGCAAGTGGCTTGGTTAATGCATCAGTGATCATTTCATCTGTCGCCATGTAAACGATATCTATCACCTTTGATTCAACTTTCTCTTGAATAAAGTGATGCTAAATGTCGATATGCTTTGATTGAGTATGATTAATTGGATTTTTGGCAAGGGCGATTGCTGATTGGTTGTCTTCAAATAAGGTTGTTATATAATTCAGCAAATATCCTAGCTTATCCAATAGGGTGCATAGCCAAATGACTTCTTTCGTCGCATGTGCTAATGCCATATATTCTGCCTCAGTTGTTGATAGGGCAATAGTTGGTTGGCGTTTGCTTGACCAGCTGATAGCTCCTCCTGATAGGTTGAAAATATAGCCCGTGGTTGATCGTCGTATGTTAATGTCTCCTCCCCAGTTGGCATTACTGAAACCGATTAGTCTTAGATCCTGATTACGTCCAAGGCATAGCTTATAATTGGCTGTTCCTTTAATATATCTTAATAATTATTTGAGGGTGTGGTGATATTCTTGCATTAGATTGGCCGAAAATTGACTGATGATACTGACAGCAGCAGCTAGATCAGGTCTCATCCCGATCATCAGGTACATTATACTACTGATCATTTGTCTAAATAGACTTTGGTCTGCAGATTTTCCCCCTTCAGCTTTGAGTTGAATGGATGAATCAAGGGGTGTGCTGATTGGCTTGGCATCTGTCATATTAAACCTTATAATGATTTGATTGGCGAAGTGACTTTGATCAATTGTGATCATGTGTGTTTTTCAATCACACATGACTCGAATATCCAAAAAATGTTTAATTTCACCACAGTCTGTCATATCAAATGTGTTGCTAAGTTCCACCTTAAATTTGTTTATCGTTTCCATCGAATCAGCCAGAATTAGTAGATTATTAACATATATAGCAATAATTATCAGCGATTGATCATCTTGTCTTCTTAGATAAATGCTGTGATCCAATTATAGTCTTGTAAAATTTGATTGGCTGAGATAGTTGTCGATCTTCTGATTCCACATACAAGGTGATTGCTTTAGTCTATACAATGATCAATTGAGCTTATATACAGCTCTCGGTAACAGCTCCGATTGGTCAATTCCTTCAGGTACCATCATGTAGATCTCTTCATCAAGATCGCCATTCAGGAACGCAGTTTTTATATTGTGGTAGACTAAAATATATTAATGGCGAAATACTCGGAATTGAGCAGATGCAGAAAATATGCTTTAGGGGTCTTAGCGGGTTATGCGGTAGCGTCTTAAAAAGGGTGTCAGTGTAGGTGTTTAACTAGCAAGAATTTAATATGATCGATCGAATAAAGTGTATCTGTTAGAATCTCGAAACTATATCAATTGCTTACTCCTTGAGTAAGGCTTCAGTATCCCTTGGGTTGTCTGTTGTAAGCTTCTCTAGCTTGTTGCAGTCCAAATTTTATTAATAATTGCGAGTGGGGTATTTATAAGAAATTACAAGATGCTATACGGGCAGCTACCCAGGTTACTACTTGAATTTCTGATTGGCTCGGCTAAATATAAGGTACAAATTGATTAGCTAAGATATAATAAATGATATATCAGGTTATAATGTAATTGGGTGACGAAATAATATATCAGATCGAAATACTATTTTAGGTTATAGTGTTATTGCGGATCTTAACAACGCTACAGGTCTCAACAATGCTACAACTCTCAACGTTGTTGAGAGTCACATGACTTGTGATTTCACATGATCAAATTGTGTGTCATCACAAAACGTTCTGTCACATCTCCTTCCTTTCTGCGAGTTAGACTTCAAGGTACAGTTCTAACTCGGAGAAATCTCTTTGTAACTGTTTTACCTCTTCCTCTAGCTCCTTTATTTCATCCTGTATCAGCTGATTCAGTTGATGCATACTGCACCAAAAGTGGTTTAAAGCACTAGGCTTGTGCTTGAATAGTTGATAAATCCGATTAGCTATTCTTGCATTATAGGCAGGGAGTGCTCTTTTGAGGGCTCGTTGACAGATTTCTCTATCCTTCTGGTTCCAGATATATTCAACTTCTTCATCCCAGAGTTGTGCGATTTGGTAGTATTCCTTCCATTCATTAATTCGTGCCAGATGTTGCCTTCTTTGAATGTTGCGTACAATCGATCGGGTCTTCTGTAAGGTTGATCCTTCTATCTTCTCAAGGTCTTCCAGAGGTTCTATATGTCGGTAGGCCTCGATCAAGCTGACTCGGACTTTATGGAAGTTGTTCCAATGGGGCATGATATTTCTTGAGGCAGTTTCGGTGGACAGTATAGGGTAAGATCATTTCTGTCGTTTTTCGCAACTGATACATAGTTCCTTTTATACTGGCGATATAGTATGGTCCTTCCCATTTTGGGTCCAATTTTGCTGACCAGGATGATTCTACTATGTTTCAGTATAGTAAGATTTGGTCACCAATCTTCAATTTCTCGGTTTCCTTGTGTTTCTTGTCGTAATTCTTCTTTTGTCGATCTTGTGCAATGGCAATAAATTCTCTCACCTTGTTTTGGATATTGTGT
Source organism: Endogone sp. FLAS-F59071 (assembly GCA_003990785.1). Lineage (NCBI taxonomy): Eukaryota > Fungi > Mucoromycota > Endogonomycetes > Endogonales > Endogonaceae > Endogone > Endogone sp. FLAS-F59071. Next base: position 11,532 of record RBNK01001431.1, on the reverse strand, counting down.
AATTCTTGGATTTCCTTTGTCACACAATGCTCGATTTGCATTTCCCAGAAGGTGTGGCTGGGTTCCAGGGTGGTCATTACTTGGTCTACCAGCTGATGAGCTTTTCTTCCGTAAGCGAGCTCAAAAGGGGTGAACTTTGTTGTCTCCTGTTTCATTGTTCGTAGTGCAAATAAGGCGGAAGGTAGGTACAAGTCCCAATCTCCTCCTTGTGATTGTACTACTTTAGCAATCGTGTTCTTGATAGTTTGATTCGTCCATTCGGTGAGTCCATTTCCTTGTGAGTGGTAGGCAGTAGTCTTTATCTGGCGGATCCCGAAGTGTTGTGTCAATATCTGCATGAATTCATTAACGAATTCAGTTCCTTGATTGGAGGTCATTTCATACGGTATTCCATGGCGGCAGATAATATCTTCGTAGATAAAAGGTGCAATATTAAGGGCATCTGCAAGGGGCAATGCTCGTGCTTCGGGGTACTTGGTCAGGTAGTCTACTGCTACTATGATGTATCGATTTTCTCTAAGTGTTCTTGGTAGTGGTCCAACAATGTCTATTCCAATATGTTCGAAGGGTCCTCTAGGTACAATTGGTTGTAAGGTCTCGACTTCCTTTCCTTGGCGCCTCTTCTGGCAAGTGTCGCATCTTCTGATATATTCTCTAATGTCTTCGTACATGTTCTTCCAATAATATTTTTCTGATAGTCGTTGGTATGTGTTGTCTACGCCCATGTGTCCTGCCAACTGATGGTCATAAGAGGCCTGGAGTACCATCTGCTTTTTGTGTTCAGGAACTACAAGTCGTATTTGTTCTCTGTATTGTCGGTAAAGTATATTATTCTTAATAAAATAGTTGAGTACCGTTGTCTGTATAAGCCGTTGATCGTTTTCATTCGTCATCCTAGTAAAGGTTAGGTTACTGAGGTAATCCAAATATCCGTTATAGAGTTCAGTGTTCATTAGGTAGGTATATTCTTTTTGGTTCGGGGTGGCAATCTCAGATAAATTAGGGTAGGTATGAGAGGGTGTCCACATTCTGATGATTCCGTCCTTTTCTGTATTGCGTCATGAAGTTGTATTCCTGCAGTATAGCTAGCCATCTTGCATACATTCCTGTCAGATTTGGTTTGTTCCAAAGCCATTTGAGGGCTGAGTGGTCTGTTATCAGGGTGAACTGCTTTCTAATCAGGAAGTGGCGGAAGTATTGTATGGCCCAAACAACTGCTATGCATTCCAATTGGGTGGCTCTATAGAAAGGTTCTGCTCCATGGGTGGCTCGTCCTGTGTAAGCAATCACATATTCTCCGTCTTTATCATCTTGCACCAAGATTGCTCCAAGTCCAAATGACAATGCATCTGTATACAGCTTGAATACTTTTGTAAGATCCGGTCTTGCCATAACTGGTGCGTGGGTAAGTGCTTCCTTGATCAGGTTGAAGGTGGTTTGTGTAGCCGATGTCTATTCCCATGCTCTTCTTTTTCTTTGCAACATGTGCAGGGGTGCAGCAATTTCAGAGTAACCAGGGATAAATCTTTTATAGAACTGGACCAGTCCTAAGAATCCTCATAAGGCTATCTTATCTTGCGGGGTTGGAAAGGCTTTGACGATTTCGGTTTTCTTTGGGTCCAGGCAGATTTCTCCTCTATTGATTATAAATCCAAGGTACTCAATTTTCTTCTGTCCAAAGTAGCACTTTGTCAGCTTGATCCTTAGTCCATGCTTCCTAAGTCGTTCAAATACTTCCTTCAGGATCACCATATGTTCTGCAAAGTTTTCCGCATAGATGTTGATGTCGTCGATGTACACAATCACTCCATGCCCAATCAGATCGTAGAAGATCTCGTTCATTGCAGCTTGGAAGGTGGCAGGTGCGTTGCAAAGTCCAAAGGACATTCTTGTAAATTCATACTGTCTAAATGGTGTAACAAATGCTGACTTCTCCTGTGCTTCAGGTGTCATTCCGATTTGGTTATATCCTGCCCATAGGTCCAAGGTTGAGTAGATTTGTGCCTTTTTCAACATGTTTTATAAGTCTTCTGAGTGCAGGATCGGATATGCATGCTTCTTGGTGACTGAGTTTAATTTGCGATAGTCGATAACCATTCTCTGTCTATCCTTCTTCGGTACTATGCTGATAGGTGATGCCCAAGGGCTCTTTGATCGTACAATCACTTCTGACTCCAATAGCTCTTGAACATGCTTTCGTATGAAGTCATGATAGTTGGCTGGCAATCTGTAGGGTGCTTGTTTGATTGGTTTGGCATCTCCTGTATCAATATAGTGCATAAAGAAGGCTTGGTCCAGTAGGTCCTTGAAACTGATCGCGATAATATCCTCATACTCCTTTAACAGGTCTTGCAACTGTTTCTTCTGATTCGGTAACAGGTTTTCGTTAAGGGAGTAGATGTGCTTCTTGGCGCTCTCCTGGTCATCCAGTCTTTCCATTATTACATTTGCTTGTCCAGTTGATCCAAATCCTTTTCTTCCATGTCGTGTTTCTTCTAAGTTTTCTACTTCCTTCAAAGGTTGCTGTTCACACTTGACGATCACCATTTGAGCAATTCGATCACCTTGGTATACTTTGAATTAGCTGTGGTTGTAGTTAACTAGTCCAACCTCGATTTCTCCTCTATAGTCTTTGTCTATTAATCCAGGGAATGCTCCTATTCCAGAGTTGTGGTAGAGTCCACTTCTTGCCCATACTTGTGCACATTGTCCGGATGGTAGGGCGATAGCAATTCCAGTTTTTACGAAGGCTGATGATTTTGGTTCTAGAGTATAGTCTTCATCCACATATAGGTCGTATCCTGCAGCTCCTTCGGTTTTTCTCTTTGGTACGATTGCACTTTCTGTCAATTTCTTGACTCAGGTTGCTGTATCCTTTTCTTCAACTGTGAACACTTCTTCAAAGGTAGGGACATTTGGTTCCTTCCACTGTTCGTGAGTTGTGTCTTGAGGTAGGTTTTGCCACAAGTTCTTCCACCACCAATAGTGCATGCTGATGCATTCGTCGGGGTGAACTATTTCCTTCAGTGTGATGATTTCTTCTTCTGAATCTGAGTCATTTTCTTCAATCAGGATAGGTCCATCATCTTCATCATCTTCCTGGAATAAGGCTTTGACTTCAATGGTTGTCTGAGTAGTGTAAACTTCATTGCTCCATTCTTCAGGTACTTCCTCATCTTCATTTTCTTCAGGTATCGTCTGTTCTTGTTCCTGATCGTAATGTTCCTTCCAAGTTCCATGGTAGTTGATGTCATACGGTTCATCTGGGTATCTGACCCAGTTTTCGCATTCCCAGAGGTCATAGGGATTGACTTCATCCCAGTAGCATCCTTGCAGGTAGATGTTGTGATTTCCCCAAAGACGTCCTTTGCCGATGTGTCCGATATTCATCCAGAAACAGTCCCATACTTCTCTGGTGTTGTCTGCGAATGGATGAGGGTTTCTTCCATCATACGGTCCATGATTCATTGAGGGTGGAGTCCTTCAGCGGGTCTGTGATAATCTTGTTTCTTGATCCTTTTCTCGGTTGGTAAATGCATCTCCAAGGTATCTTGGTCAGGTATCAACTTTGTATCACTGCAAGTGCACATCATCTCGGCGCAATAGATGCATTGCTCACAGAATGGACATCTGGTATTCCTCATGTTATACTCAATTAACTGGTTCTTCTCCAAAGGCATTAGGCGGTGGTATTCACTATTGATTACTACGTTTGCTTCTTCTTCTTCCACCAAATTGAGGTGTGCCTGTCCAGGGGTTATTCCTTCATCTGTGTCACTTTTGTCTTCCGGCCTCTGAGTAAGTTTCGGTACCACTCCTTTCTGAATATCCAAAGGTACACTGAACTTTCTTCCATGGTTGACGAAGATTAACCTTTATACATCCAGGTCAATTCGGGCTTTAGCTTTCTTTAACCAGCTGTTGCCTAAGATAGCGTTGTAGGATTGTGTATCGGTGACCACCATTCTGACGGGTATGATTTCTGTTCCAAACTGGACCGGTACTTCTCGGAGTACTCCTAGAGGTATGCTGCTTTTTCCACTTGCGACGACCAAGGTAGAGATAGCAGGTTCATCAATATCCCATCCTAGGCGGTCTAGGAAATGCTTGGCGATGATGCTGACTCCTGCTCCAGTGTCGATAATAACTGAGCATGCTAATCCTCTAATATTGTATTGTGCGTAGGCAGATGAGGTGTAGGTTCACTCCTCTTGTTCTTCGGCAGTGTTGACTTCCTCGAATCGGATGGTTGGTTTGGTTTCGGTAATCTGCATTTTCACCTTCTGCTTTGTTGACGGTGCAATCTGGAAGAGTTGTTTGAAAGTAATGTTTGCCTTCTGACTAGCAATATCCTTCCATGGGTCGTACTTGAATTCCCTAACCCTCCTAGGCTTCTTGTCCTTGTTTTCTTCCTGATCCATCATTTCTTCATCTTCGGTAGTTGATGTGACTGTCTCGCCAGGTTGCATTATTTGTTTGAAGGCTTTGTCCCATTGGTCTTCATTCAGTTGTTGTCTTTGCATGGGTTTCTTAGGCTTCTCAATGACAACCTCAGGTTCCTGGATTGACTTCTTTCTTGGGTAGGGAGTCTTCCTATTGGTAATGCAGCTGACTGCTTCGACAGGGTAGGCCTCCAAGTATTCTTCACCGAATTCTTCATCTTCTTCTTCGATTTCTTGTACTACGTTGGTATGGTCGGCCTTCTTTACTTCCTCTCTCTCTCGTCCTTTCTTCCAACTTCTAGTTCGGCAATCCTTAGCAAAGTGACTACGTCTTCCACAGAGGAAGCAGTTTATCTCGGTCTTGTTGTGTTCTTTGGTGACGAAGGTTCCTCTCAGTTGTCTATTCTGTCGAATCACCTTGGCTTCAAGATCAGCTATATGTGCCATCATTTCTGAGAACATCTTGGTAATCTTCTCCATTTCGTCCTCATGAGTCGTTTTTCCTGTTTTTGCCATGACTGTCAGTTTGATAGTGTCCTTCTCAGGTGGTTTGGCTGACGCGGATACCATTTGGACTACAGGTATTCCAGTGCTGAATTTCCTGCGTAAGTCTTGTGGTAGCTTGTCATATAGAGATGCTGAATGTCCTGCTTCGGTATCCCAAAAGGCCTGTGCCATCCTGACTTTTTCTTCCATACTTCGAGGGCCAAACCTCTTGATATGGCGTTGGATGTCTGCGGGTAAGCCATTCATGAACACCATTTCTCGTACAACCAGGCTAGTTTCTCTACAGAGTTACATATACTGATCGATGGTATTAACCCAGTCTTCCGGGCATTGATTGATTGACATCTTCATGTTGAATAGCTGTTCCTTGATTGATTCTTGTTTCTGTTCGGTGAAATACTTCTCCTCTAGCCAGGCTCTTGTAACATCCCAATGAGCAGTGGCTAATGTTGCGGCGGGAGGGTTATTTCCAGCTGCTGCTGTAGCTGCGAGAAGTAATCCTCCTAGTCCAGTGGCTGCTACATCTGTTAGGGCTATACGATAGGCTTCTCTTGCAGGTCCTCTAAGTTGGGCAGCCAGGATAGGTAACCATCGGGTGCTGACTGTTCCTTTGGCTGCGAAGTAGCTTTCCAAATCATTCAGGAATTCTCGAACATATTCCTTGGTGTATCCGTAAAAGGTAGATAGTCTGTCTGCCATGGTTTTTTTGTCTTCTTGGGGTCTTCTCCTAGGTAGTTGTAGTAATACGGTCGGTGGTGGTGGTAGTGCCGTTCTTGCTTTTGTCTTCCACTACGGGTTTCGGCAAGTTCAGTTATGCAATATAGATAACAAATTGGTCGAGGTATCGATTGATTTCCTGCCAGTCGGCACCAATTGTGATGAACTAAAATATATTAACGGCGAAATACTCGGAATTGAGCAAGCGCAGAAAATATGTTTCAGGGGTCTTAGTGGTTTATGCAGTAGCATCTTAAGAAGGATGTCGATGTAGGTGTTAACTGGCAAGAATTAAGTGTGATTGATCGAATAAAGTGTATCTGTTAGAATCTCGAAACTATCCAATTGCTTACTCCTTGAGTAAGGCTTCAGTATCCCTTGGGTTGTCTGTTGTAAGCTTCCTTAGCTTGTTGTAGTCCGAATTTTATTGATAATTGTGAGTGGGGTATTTATAAGAAATTACAAGGTGCTATACGGGCAGCTACCTAGGTTACTACTTGAATTTCTGATTGGCTTGGCTAAATATAAGGTACAAATTGATTGGCTAAGATATAAAATGATATATCAGGTTATAATGTAATTGGGCAACGAAATAATATATCAGATCGAAATACTATTTTAGATTATAGTGTGATTGCAGATCGTAACAATGTTACAGATCTCAGCAACGTTTCAAGTCTCAGTGTTGTTACAAGTCACATGACTGTGATCTCACATGATCAAATTGTATATCATCACAAAATGTTCCATCACAACATATAGCATATAAGATACCAAGACTTAGTGAAGCTACATATTCTATGATGAAAGACTGAAGTCTACAAATTTATTATCATATCTAGTCATAGGCTAAGAAAGACTTGTCCTTAAGTCTTATAGGTAAGTATAGAGTTATTTTTTGAGTTTTGATTAATATTTTTTAATCTTGTTTTAATGTATCACCATTGCTAAGATAGAGCTATCATTGTGTTATAATCAAACATTCTACTCTTTTATGTTCTATATGAAATATAGACTTTCTCACTTGGGCTATAGCTTAGCTGACTACAAAGCTTTTACAATACTTCTATAGAGTAAAACTTGATTTTCAATCTGTAATAGTACTATATTGGCTTTTTTATCTTAGTTTGTATACTATCATTCCTGAGCTTTTTCAATAAAGATAACTGCCTTATACTATATAAGCTGGAGTCTGGTGATATCATATAAGATGTATATCTAGAGTCAATTGTTATAGGTCTCTGAGTCTTATATTGGATAATAAAATTTGCAGCTAGGTCTTCTTTTATAAATAAGCTCAAAAGAGCTGAACTCTATCAATTTTTGTTAGATTATTCATATGGTAAAAAGGGTGCTATTGAGGTAATAATTTCATATAGCTTCTTGACTGATGATTTTGGTAAGGATATTCTTAACTGTTTGATTAGTTTATTCTATCTATCTATTCTCTTGAAGATGATAAGATGTTATTCAAATGTGTTTGATATAGTATATCTATTTTAACTCTTATACTAATTTGTTAAGGAATTTAGTTTTATAATTACTTGTAATTTCCTTAAGTACTCCATATCTGCAGATGATATCTGTATATAAGAATTTAATAACTATTTATATATTAGCATCCTTGACAGCAACTGTCTTAATATACTTTGTAAAAAATCTACTAATAAGATAATATACCTCTTCTCTATTAGTATGATGAGTATTAGACCTATGATGTTGATACTAATATATGAAAATAGCTTTGTCTAAATTATTGCTAATTGTACTTCTGGTATATCCTTTACTCATACTTATTTTTGATATATATTATATTATTGTATATATTCCACTATATTATCTTACATTACTAGCTACTATATATAGCCTTATAGTCTATAATATATATTTACCTGATATATATAGCTAGTGAGATAATAGTTATATACTTGCTTAATAATGTTATTTATTTTTTCTTCTTATATAACTAGTACCAGTATTTTATATCCTTTGTAATAAAGTATTATCCTTTCTAACTTATACTGCTTCTTTATTATTGCACACATTTTTATCTACTTGTTTATATCTTTTCTTATCTTACATATTACTAACTAGATCATAAGGTTATAGTATAGTATTTAGTTCATTGGGATAGTATCCTACCTTAGGCACTATATGGAATTCTTAAGAGTATATTTGTGTTTTGATATTTGCTTCTCTTATGATATAGAATCTTAACATCATACTTTTATAATGTGACTATCTAGTAGGTATATATCTCATATAAGTCTTTTATATCAAAAAGTTACTTGAGTATACTATAGTCAGTAATTATCTCGAAATGTCAGTTAATTAAATAGTATCTTAACTTTTTGATAGCTTAAACCATTGCTAAACATTTAAGCTTTATTGAGCTATAGTCTTGTTCTATTCTGGAGATTATTCAACTTTAGTAGAGAATAACTCTTTCTCATCCTTAGTTATTATCTTGAGATAGGACTATACTGAGTCCTATAGAGTATATATCTATATATAAGTAAAATATCTTGCTCTAATTAGATTATACTAGAACTGGCTTTAAATAAAGTACAAACTTGATTATATTGAAAGTTTGTTACTACTTATTATACTAGCTGAACTAAAGATTCTTATAAAATAATTAATTGAGAGGAGCAGTAATCTCTATAAAACCTTAGATGAACTGTTGATAATATATAGCTAAGCTTAGAAAGGCTTTAGTCATTATCTAGTTAGTAGATTAAGGAAACTTGGCAATAGTGATAATCTTCTCTAGATTAGTCTTCAAGCTATTCTTATCAATGATAAAGCCTAGAATTTGGATATGGTTAATTATAAATATATACTTACTTAGCTTTAAAAAAAAGCTTTTTCATTATAGTCTAAGTGAGACTTCCTACAGAATTACCAGATAAGCTTTGAATGTCTTTATATAGATTATTATATCATCAATATAGACTAAAAGGCCTTTTTTAACCAAATCTCTAAATATCTTATTTATTATATATATTAGAATATAGTGGGGGTATTGCATAGTTTAAAAAGCATCCTTAGATATTTATATTATTCTTCAATCATGATATAGGCTATCTATTTAATAGCTCAGGATATAAGGCTAATCTGGAAAAATGTAAAAAATATATTAATTATAGATAGCTATTTTGCTCCAAACTCTAATATACTCAAGATATTATTAATTAGAAGTAGAGAGAAAGTATTCTTTTTTGTAATGTCATTTAGTAGCTAGAAATCATAACATTGCTAAGAGTAAAGGTGCTAGGCTTAGCTTCTTTTTTTAGTATGAGGATAGATAGAAAGCCCTATAAGTTATATAATTACTATATAACTCTGGTATCCTCAAGTTGCTTATTTTCTTTTTATTGCTATTTGTAGTAAGCTGGCAGCATCTTATAGGGTCTTTGCTTGATAGAGGTATAGTCACCCATATTAATGTCATGAAAGTACTTAGATTTACTAACTCAAATCTCCTTGAAGCTTGTTGCTAGAATGTCTTTAAACTTATATATAAGTTTTCAGATCATATTCTATTATTTACTAGCCATGTTTTTGCTAATCTTATAACTATGTCAGTAAGTTTTCTATTATCTATATTCCTTCTCGATAATCTCCTTCTTTACTATAACTATATATGTATTCACTGCATAGACCTTATATATTGATATTTAGGTAATAAAGTCTCTTTTATAGATGTAAATCATTTCTTTCAGATTACAATTGCTGAGAATAAGCTTAAGTTCACCCTTATGGTTTAGATTGATAACTTCTTCTATTCTTAAATCTTAAAGAGCTAGCAGGCTCCTCAAGTAGATTCATCTGAGATATCTGTCTGAGAAGCTAACACCTGTCAAATATGTTTCCTGGAGCTTAATTATAATATCTTCAGCAAGGGTTAGATCAATTTCTATATTATTTGAATTAACTCAGCTTGGAGGTATTGTATAGTCTATCTTGTATATAAATAATACTATGTTCTATTTGATATAACAGTCCTTTAGTATTGATAATACAAGAGATTATTGTTTCTTCAATTCTGTACTGGACATAGGCAGAGGACTTCTTAGGTTAGTCAGTTTTAGCTTATATTATATTAACTTCTATAGTTTTCTAGCTCGAATTCTATAGCAAGATATAGTATACTTGTTGGTGCATTATTGGATACTGTAGAAGCCCCTTAATTGATACTAATATCTCTATCTTCAGGAGCTTCTTTCTGAAGTTAAAATTGTATTTGTGATATCTATATAACTTCTTTTCCTTATTGCTCTTGATCATTGGTATATTCTCTTAGCTTTGTTCTTAGATTAACTGTTGGAGCTTCTTATTGAAGATATTGTTCTCTGCTTCTCTTATATTCTGGGTTTTTTGACTATTTTGGTTTGGCTTTGACTTTAAGATTACCTTAGGCAGTATACTATATAAGATGCAAGTATCCTTCTTGAGTTAACCAAGTCATTAATCAGAAAGAGCAGAGTAAGCTTCATATGCTTCATATGCTTTATAGCTGTTATTATTATTGTTCTTATTACTATAATTGTCACTATAATAACTTCTTTTAGTATTATAGCTGTCATCATAATCATTATAGCTGTTGCCATCATTATTATCAATTTTAAATTATACAACATTCATCTGTCTACATGACTGGGCAATATAGGTCAATTTAGTTAGACATTATACTGCTGTACTTATACTCCATACATCATTGATACTATAAGTAATTTTATTATATTTTAGAGTTACTATATGTTCTGTGAAGATCTTAGTATAAATATTAATATTATTAATATATATAATTACTTTAAGTTCAATTAGATCTCATTCATTATAGCTTGGAATATAGTAGGTATATTGTAAAGTCTAAAGAATATTCTTATAAATTTATACTATCCAAATAGTGTAATAAATACTAATCTTTCCTATGCTTTGAATATTATTCCAATCTGGTTATATCCTGCTCATAGGTTAAGAGTTGAGTAGACTTGCACTTTTTCTAATATGTTCTATAAGTCTTCTAAGTATAGAATTAGATATATATACTTCTTGGTAACTGTGTTTAGCTTGTAGTAGTTAATAACTATTCTCTATCTATCCTTCTTTGATACTATACTGATAGGTGATACCTAAAAGCTCTTTGATTGTATGATTACTCCAGATTCTAATAGTTCTTAAACATATTTGCATACAAAGTCATAGTAGTTAGTTAGCAATCTGTAAGATATCTGCTTGATTGGTTTAGTATCTTCTATATTAATATAGTGAGTAAAAAAGACTTGATCTAAGAGATTTTTGAAGCTAATTACAATAATATTTTCATATTCCTTTAATAAGTCTTTTAACTGTTTCTTCTGATTTGGTAACAAATTCTCATTAAGAGTACATTAAGAAACTATTTTCAGTTTATAGTTTATAACTAGCATCTGTGCTTGTAGGCTATTCACAGGCTGTTTATAGATTGTTCTAGTCAGTTCATAGTTCATAATATTGTTTTAGCAGAGTTCTAGAGTAGTTCATAGCTGTTCATGGCTGTTTATTAATAATAGTTCATAGTCTATAACTAGTATCTATATTCATAGCTATTTTGTTTGTAGCTTTTAGTAAAATAGTTTACAGCTCTTAGTAAAATAGTTTGTAGATTAATTAACCATTTTTCTGATGTATAGATATATTTCTTATTATTCTCTAGGTTATCTAGTCTTTCTATTATCATATTGACCTATCCAGTAGATCCAAATTCTTTCTTTCTATATTATATTTCTTCTAAGTCATTTACTTCTTTTAATAGTTACTGTTTATATCTAATAATTACTATTTGAATAATCTAGTCTCCTTAGTATATTGCAAATTGACT
>RBNK01001430.1:0-15429 GCA_003990785.1 Endogone sp. FLAS-F59071 | reverse complement strand
CCTACAAGGAGGCAATTTCTCTACCTGACGCAAAGCTTTGGGAGGAAGCGATCAATCAAGAGCTTAAATCACTTAAGAATAATGACACGTGGACGATTGTACCTGAGGTGCCTGCGGGACGCAAGCCGATTGGATGTAGATGGGTATTTAAAAAGAAACTCAACACTGATGGATCGGTTGCCAGGTACAAGGCGAGATTAGTTGCCAAGGGATATTCACAACAGCAAGGAATTGATTACGATGAAACATTTGCTCCTGTGGCGAAATTCACGTCGATCAGGGCACTTTTATCGATCGGAGTAACCTTAAACTTAGAAATTCACCAAATGGACGTAAAAACTGCGTTCCTGAACGGCGATCTTGATGAAGAGATCTACATGACGGTACCTGAAGGAATCGACCAATCGGAGCTGTCACCAAGAGCTGTGTGTAAGCTCAATCGATCACTATATGGACTAAAGCAATCACCTCGTATGTGGAATCAGAAGATCGACAACTATCTCAGCCAATCAAATTTTACAAGACTACAATCGGATCACAGCATTTATCTAAGGAGAAGACAAGACAATCAATATCAATCGCTGATAATTATTGCCATATATGTCGACGATCTACTAATTCTGGCCGACTCGATGGAAACGATGAACAAATTCAAGGCGGAACTTAGTAACGCATTCGATATGACGGACTGTGGCGAAATTAAACATTTTTTGGGTATTCGAGTCATGCGCGATCGAAAAACACACATGATCACAATTGATCAAAGCTACTTCGCCAATCAAATCATTACAAGATTTAACATGACGGACGCCAAGCCAATCAGTACACCCCTTGATCCATCTATTCAACTCAAAGCTGAAGGAGGAAAATCTGCAGACCAAAGTTTATTCAGACAAATGATCGGCAGCATAATGTACCTGATGATCGGGACGAGACCTGATCTAGCTGCTGCTGTCAGCATCATCAGCCAATTCTCGGCCAATCCAATGCAAGAACATCACCACGCCCTCAAACGATTATTAAGATATATTAAAGGAATAGCCAATTATAAGCTGTGCCTTGGACGCGATCAGGATCTAAAACTGATCGGTTTCAGCGATGCTAACTGGGGAGGAGACATTAACACACGACAATCAACTACGGGATATATTTTCAACCTATCAAGAGGAGCCATCAGCTGGTCAAGCAAACGCCAAGCAACCGTTGCCCTATCAACAACTGAGGCAGAATATATGGCATTAACTTATGCAACAAAGGAAGCCATTTGGCTATGCACCCTATTGGATGAGCTAGGATATTTGCCGAATTGTGCAACAACCTTATTTGAAGACAACCAATCAGCAATCGCCCTCGCCAAAAATCCAATTAATCATGCTCGATCAAAGTATATCGACATTCAGCATCACTTTATTCGAGAGAAAGTTAAATCAAAGATGATAGATATCGTTTACATGGCGATAGATGAAATGATAGCTGATGCATTAACCAAGCCACTTGCGTGACCAAGACTTGAAACATTGATCGTAAAAATGGGCTTATGTAACTAACATTATTTCTTTAAAAATTTTATATTCTTTATCACGTCATTCTTATCACTCAAGTAGTATTTTATATATAATAATTTGCAGTGAATGTACTTCATGGATGACATTTGTGATGTACAGTTGAACACTATTTTTATTCTTTTTTTATTCATTTATTTTATCGAGATATATCAAGCAGGGAGAGTGTTGTAATTATTAGCTTATTATATCTCTTCTATCAATGATCGATGCATCAACGATCGATCATACGTCACTCAATTATGGCTTAGATGATCTTTATTTGTATCAACCAATCATAATTTAGCATTAATAAATACACACATATTGGCTTCATTAGCCAGTGTGCTCTTTACTCCAAACACACACATTCAAAGATCAAATTTCAACAAGTGTATTATATAGTGAATGTAATATAATAAGCTTTGTATAATAATAAACTTCTCTCTCTTTAACCATTGCTTAGTCCCAGACTAAGGCTTCAGTATCCCTCGGGTTGTCTGTAAGAAGCTTCCTTAGCTTGTTGCAGTCCGAATTTTATTGATAATTGCGAGAGGGGTATTTATACAGATTGCTAAGTAATAAAATAATAAAATACTGGTGGAATAAAGTACTAAAAATAGGAAAATGAACAAATGTTCAAGATGTGAACATTTGTTGGTGATGCGAACAATTGTTGGTGATGCGAACATTTGTTGGCGATCAGAACAATTGTTAGCAGAATTATGCAATTCGCGATTTGGAAATTGATAATATAAATGTAGAAATATACTACTCTAACTAAGAAATATACTAAGTAAAGTAGTACTGCGGCACAAATACATTTTTGAGCAATTCAACGTAATAAAAATATTTCCGTCACATCTCCTCCCTGTGTGAGAAATTGCGTCTACGCATATTTTCTTATACATAACTAAATCCATGTTGTCATCATTCAGCATCCTCGGCGATGTGAATTGGAGGGAGCTAATAAAATAAACTCCTCTGGTCGCGAGTTGGGTACAAGTCTCCGAAATTGGTCGTGATGAGCGTAGCGTAGTCACCGGGTCTTCAGTTAAATCTGTCAGTTAAATTCGTCGAAGTCATCCAAAAATATAAGAAAATACTACTCTTGATAAGGATAATACTAAGTAAAGAAGTGGCTTGTCATATTTCCATGAACAAACAACTTCTGGGATATTTCAAATAAATAATAAAGGGGATAATAATAAAATACGGATACCTTAATAAATGAAATAAGTATCCATCAAAGATCGCCAAATAAAATAATAATGAGGTAATAATGTCCGATCTGAATAAAATACTGAACTGAACTAATAAATGAAATACGTCAGAGGAAAAAGGAAAGAAATATGTCAGGGAAAATGGAAATCAATCGAGTGCATTGCAATAATAATAAAAAGGAGGTAAAATCGATCGGATGCGTCATTGTTCGATGCAATAATAATAGAATAGGGATCGATTGAAATAAATAATAATGAAAATAATAATTGTTTGATAAATAAAATAACTGATGTAACTGTGACAACTGAATAAAATAGACTCTGGGACGTCGAAATAAAAAAAAAGAAATATATAACTGAAGACTGTGCTCACTGTCCCTTTTTCTAAATCTTTCACATGTCATCGTTGATCTTGCCCTCTACACTGATTCGTCCGGGTATGTGTGTCTGTGGTACACAGGTACGTTCTGGATTCGTTCGGTCATTTGGTCATTTGGTCATTCTAGATTCGTGGCACTCAACTTGCTCATTTCGGTAGTTCTGACTTTCTTTCGTTTTTTTTTTTTTTTTTTTTTTTGTTGCAACGATCTTGCTAGAATCTTCAAGAATCTCTCCACGTGGTGTGCGTATGAGTTATGCTACTGATTTTGGTAAGTAAACTCAAGATCTTACCATAAGCGGTAGTCACAGTGTATTCCTTGAGATTCGGGTTCGTTTTGTTTATGCCTAGGGGGTAGGTCATGTGATTCGGATAGCATGATTCGTTTTGTTTATCCGTGAAGCTTGTTTTTCGGGCGCGAGCTGATTCATCGAGTCTATTTTTCTTTCTAACCCTTAGGTCATTCGGGTGCGGATCAGGTCCTTGGTCGGGTTTCCTCTGGCTTTGTTCGTGACGAGCATATTCGACACTGACGATCTGAACTGATTCATTTGTCATTCACTAGGGTTATTGGCAGAACGAGGTAAGTGATTTGTGCGGGTATGTGCGGGTATGTGTGCGTGTTCGCGTGTCGGGCTGTCTGAATGCTGCAGTTGTCGGTCTTGCTGAATCTCGCCATGAGGTGTCAGGGGCATGGGATTTGCACGTGATTCCATTTCTGGTGACTCGCTTTCTTTCGGCGATTCGTTTCTTGGCTGGGGAAGGTGTGTCTTTATAAGCTTTGTGGCTGAATCTCGTCATGTGTCTAGCTTCTCTTGTTGTCCGAATTTGTCTGTTCTCTTCGACAAGGGTTGTCTTGCTTGCTTGGGTCAGCAATGAGGTCTCTTTCCGAATGAGGTCTCTCTAGCGCATGGGTAAGTTCTTGGGGTCTTGCCGAGATTCGGGGGTGCTCATGCTTGGGTTGCTTGGGTGGTCATTCGGCGAGTATAAGAATGGTCATCTGATGTCTCTGTCTTGCAACTCCAAAAGTCTTCTAATTCACACACTACTCCTTTCTCCTATACTTCCATTATGACTTCGTAGTATTAACAATATCCAGTTACTTCTGTCCTTAGCAAGCGTCGCCGGAATGACGATGACAGCGAGATCATTCGTGAAACCCCTCCCAGTCAACGGTTTTTGAGTACAGCAGATTCTGAGGACGTCGACGATGAGCATCCTCCCAAGCATTGATGGGTTGGTGAGTATCTGATCAATTAGAAGTCTGCTTGATCACCAATGATTTCTTTTCTTATAACTTTGCTATGTATTTTAATCTTCTAGCACCTCTGGCTACTTCTGTACATTATGTCGATTCTCTAATCTTTAGCAGTCCAATACTGAGTCCTTCGGATGCGGATGTAGATGCAGATGTAGATGTAGATGCAGATCAGTCCAACATCTTAGTCATCAGTGCTATTGAAAATGACGATGATGATGAAGAATATGGTCCTAGTTGGTGGTGGGGGTTTCCTGTGGCTGAGGCTTCTAGCCAGTATTCTGATGATGATGATGATGAGAGACCTGAGCCAGCTTCGGAGTCTGATTCTGATATTGATTCGTTTGATTATTTTTCTCCTACGATTCTGTCTGATATTGACGAGGAAGAGAAATTTCCAGAGGTTGACCAGGTTGGTCGCTCATCCAAGTAAGTAATATGATTTTTGCTGAGTTTGTCCAGAGAGAGAATTCCTAATAAATTCTATAGGTTTCTCACGATTAATAAACATTTTTAAAATTGTTCTTTTTCTGTCTAGGAGTCAACCTAAGTAGATGGCCGTCCATTGCTTTATCTTTCTCCAAGGGTTTCCACGAGGTACGTCCATCTGTCTGTCAATTGTTCTAGTATCCAATGTCTTTTGCTTCGTTGCAATGTCTATTCCACTCCATTCAGGCTTATCATGTCCGGGACCTGATCTAGTCAGTAATCCGAGGATATATGTTCTGTTAAACTATATGCCAAATGTTCTTTCTGTAGGTCTAATCATTACTGTGATTATTTTATTCTTCCTCCAGGGCGGGCGTTGGTGGTCCTTATGGTCATTTCCTATAGCGCATACCAGGGGGCACTGGCTTTGAGGTAGTTATAATTTATCCATTTCTTGTTCAGTTTCTTCATCGGTTCATTCAGTCCGTGTGTCTCTCGTTCAACTCAGTAATTCGTTTTCTATCCATTTTGCTCTCCAGCAATATTGTTGCTCTCCAGCGATCATATGTTTCATATAGGTCTTATCTTGGGTGGAACCTGGTCATACTAGTGATTCGAACCTGCACCTGAGTATAGGGTGTATGCCGTAGCTCTAATCAATGTCTCTCTTGGCTGCTCCAATGTATCGATTGTTTAGGTCTAGGTCAACTTGGCGCCACTTCATTGAGGGTGGCAGCTGTACTTGTTTTCGGCTGTTCTTGTCAAGCAATATAGATGACAGAAATCTGGTCGGATAGGTGGTTCTCCGATGATTTCCTGCCAGTCAGCACCAATTGTGGTAGACTAAAATATTCTAACAGCAAAATATTCACTGTAGCATATCTTAGGGGTCTTAGTGGGTTATGCAGTAGCGGCTTGAAGGGTGGTGGACTGGTAGGAAAGTGTATTATATAGTAAATGTAATGTAATAAGCTTTGTATAATAATAAACTTCTCTCTCTTTAACCATTGCTTAGTCCCAGACTAAGGCTTCAGTATCCCTCGAGTTGTCTGTAAGAAGCTTCCTTAGCTTGTTGCAGTCCGAATTTTATTGATAATTGCGAGAGGGGTATTTATACAGATTGCTAAGTAATAAAATAATAAAATACTGGTGGAATAAAGTACTAAAAATAGGAAAATGAACAAATGTTCAAGATGTGAACATTTGTTGGTGATGCGAACAATTGTTGGCGATGCGAACATTTGTTGGTGATCAGAACAATTGTTGGCGGAATTATGCAATTCGCGATTTGGAAATTGATAATATAAATGTAGAAATATATTACTCTAACTAAGAAATATACTAAGTAAAGTAGTACTGCGGCACAAATACGTTTTTGAGCAATTCAACGTAATAAAAATATTTCCGTCACAGTATGTTAGGCTGTTATATATTAGTCAGACTGGATGTCAGTTAGACTGAATCTTACAATAAGGTATCATCAATTATAAGGTCTTGAAATATGAGATTCTTGTATGATTCCATTCTTAGTAACTTGCTTTCTTTCAGTGATTTATTTCTTAGCTAGTCTCATCATTTTGAGCATCTCATCATATGTCTTATCCTCTTATTTTCTGAATTTATCTGTTCTCTTCGACAAGGGTTGTCTACTTGAGTAAATAATAAGGTATCTAGTCTGGGTAAATCTTTAAGGTCATGCTGAGATTCGGGGTAGGTGCTCATGCTTGGGTAGTCATTCATACATGATTTCGGTAGGTATAAAAATGGGTTAACATCTCTGTCTTATAACTCTGAACTTCAAAAAGTTTTCTAATTTATACACTACTCCTTTCTCCTATACTTCCATTATGACTTTACAGTACCAATGATATCCAGTAACTATTGATAATTTTATGAAGTTAAGTCCTTTAAGTTCTTCTATTCTTGGCAAGTATTGCCAGGATAATGATAATGGTGAGATTATCTACAAAACTCCTCTGAGTTAGTAGTTTTAAAATACTGCAGATTCTGAGGATATCGATAATAATGGCAAGTAGCTTCTGATAAGCTCTAGTGTCTTAAGCAAGTAGTCTCAGGATATAGCAGATTCTGATAGCGATAACAAGTATTCTCTCAAGCATCAATAGATAGGTAAGTCTGAGCTTCAGTAATTAATTAAAAGTCTGCTTAATTATTACTGATTTCTTTTTCTATAATTTTGCTATATATTTTAAATTTCTAGTACCTCTAGCTCCTTCTATATATCATGTCAATTCTCCAATCTTTAGCAGTTCAATACTGAGTCTTTTAGATGCAGACATAGATTAGTCTAACATCTTAGTCATCAGTACTATCAAAAATGATAATGTTGATGAAGAATATGATCCTAGTCAGTAGTGGGGTTTTCTTGTAGCTAAGGCTTCTAGCCAGTATTCTAATAACAATAATGATAATGATGATGACAATAGAAGTTTAGCAGTAAGTACAGTAGTAAGTCTAGCTTCAGGATTCTAGTCTAGTAGCTGTTATATCTATTAAAGCTATATGATATATTTCTCTTGCAGGTTCTCTAAGTTGGGCAGTCAGGATAGTAATCCATCAAGTGCTAGCCATTCCTTTAGCTGCAAAGTAGCTTTCTAAATTATCTAGAAATTCCTGAACATACTTTTTAGTATATCTATAAAAGATAGGTAGCCTGTCTATCATAATTTCTTTGTTCTCTTGAAGTCTTCTCCTAGATAGATGTAGTAATGTAAGCAGTAGCAGTAATAGTACCATTCTTGCTTTTGTCTTCTACTATAGATTTTAATAAGTTTGGTTATACAATATAGATAATAAATTGGTCAAGATATTGATTGATTTCCTACTAGTTGGCACCAATTATAATAGACTAAAATATATTAATAGCAAAATACTTAGAATTGAGCAAGTATAGAAAATATATTTTAGAGGTCTTAGTAGTTTATATAGTAGTATCTTAAGAAGGGTATGTATCTATATAAGTATTAACTAGTAAGAATTTAAATGTGATTAATTGAATAAAGTATATATTTGTTAAAATCTTGAAACTATCCAATTGCTTACTTCTTGAGTAAGGCTTTAATATCTCTCAGGTTGTCTGTTATAAGCTTCCTTAGCTTGTTACAGTCTGAATTTTATTGTTAATTATGAGTAGAGTATTTATAAGAAATTACAAGATGCTATACAGGCAGCTACCCAGGTTACTACTTGAATTTCTGATTAGCTCGGCTAAATATAAGATATAAATTGATTGGCTAAGATATAATAAAATAATATATTAGATTATAATGTAATTGAATGATGAAATAATATATCAGATTGAAGTACTATTTTAGGTTATAGTGTGATTGCAGATTTTAATAATATTAAGGGTTTTAATAACATTAAGAGTCTTAATATTATTAAGGGTTATATAACTATGATCAAAATATATATCATCACAAAATGTTCTATCATAATATTTAAATATATAGCATAACTTGCAAGTTATATAGAATTTCAGAAATTTTTTATATATAGTGCTATATATGAAAATCACATATCTAATGGCTGATATCTTTGAATTATTATTAAAAACTAATAATTATATTTACTTTCTTTCCTTTTTTCCTAACTTACTCTCCAGAGTAAAAAAAATTAAAAATAAAAGAATCAATCTAAAACTAATTAATTAATTAAATAAAATTGATTTTTCTCCTTTTCTGATTCCAAAATATAATACTCTTTATACTTAATTAATTATAAAATAGTATTGTTTGAATCTAACTTATTAGTACTATTTTAAAAGATACTTCTATTAGAACAAAAATAATATAACTGAATGCTTGATAATATAAAATCAAGTTTACTTCTTAAAAATTATGCTAAATACTATTTTATAAATACTAAGCTACTATTTTTTAAAATAAGGAAAGATAAGTAAATCTATCTACTTTTGTTTGATTTTTACAATTGTAACTTCAATGTTCAAATATCAAGCTCAGTCTGTATATAGAATATACATGTATGAAGAAAAAAACAAAGTATTTATTTAGATGGATGGAGAATAATCTCAGTGCTGAGGCTTAGCTGGGAGATTGACAAACTCTGCTAGGAGGCCAACTCATCTACACCTGAATATACCCAAGCTGATTCAAAAGGGTAAATTCAATTTGTAAGATAGAATTATAAATTATAATAAATTCAAAAAAAAAAGGGGGGGGGGAGGGAGTGAGTATATAGTTAATAAAAACAGAAATAAGTTAAGTATATTATAATGGCCAACCCCTAACTTATCTGATTTCTATGAATTTGGTACTATGCTCAATTTGGAGTTACCATAACCTTCTGTCTCCTTCCATTTTTAGTCATTGATAACTTTTATTTCTACTTGATAATTTTTATTTCTGCTTGATAACTTTTATTTCTACAAAATGCCACCACCAGAGTTATTATACATTCTTCATAACAATTGGATTATATTTTCATAGTGAAGCCCCTTTCTTATTTATTCTTTTAGTTCTTTCAATTTTGTATAAATACTCCTCTATTTTCTATCTAAGTAAATCAGTTTGCACAGAATCTTAGAATATCTCAATATCAGTCATAATAAAGCCTGAATAAGTACAGTACATAGCTGGCAGTAAGGATATGCAAATAGAGATATTGCATCTATAACTCTGAGCATTCTCACTTGGTACATTCAAACATGGAACAACTGATTATTAGTACATTTGTCACAATATTCATTTGTCAATAAATTAAATTAAATTAAATTAAATTAAATATAACCTGCTCTTATAAATTAGGTTGTGATGTTGGTTTGTATTGTAGAATCATACAAGCTTACCTGTTCTACACCTTTCAAAGCCAGAAATTGTATATAATTAATTACAATTTCTAATCTTTGATCTCGTAGGTTATTTTGTATTAACACTGAACGTTCAACTTCTATAGTCAGTGTTGTCTGTGCAAAATAAAATAAAATAAAGAATCCCACAACTTGTGCGGCTACGCGACCTTTTTATTTGATTTAATTTTTAAACGTTAACTTAATATTTCAAGATGCGTAAAGAAATGAGAGTCTTGAAGCCCAAAAGATTTGTGTCAACAGCTTTGCAAAGCATAACGTATCTTAAGTCTATAGAGAATGTCATATCCAAAAGGGTTTACCAATATAGCAATATAGCTTTCTATACTAGGTAAGTCTATAGCACCATCCGAGAAAGTCGTGTGCAAAGAGACTCCCTGGTATCCATAGGTTACGCACTTAGTAAGCCAGCATGGAGAAAATAGCGTCAATGTGGCAATGTGGAACGACGGCTGTAGAACCCGGACTTTTTTTTCTTTTTTTTTTTTTTTTCAATACTTCTTTCACACATCCAGGTTTGCATACTGATCCATTTTTGGGTACCCTTTCAAACAAAGATCGTTCAGTTCACGAATATACGAATATGCAGCTGTTCTGATGCTATTATTACCTTTGGTTGCCATCATTCCTTAATATATCTTATCTTGCCACCAACTGGGTGCGCTCTTCCGCATCGGTCGCAAAGACAATACTGATCTTCTCCGCGGTTGTATCTTGACATCACACGGGGGAGTTGGCTACCTTTTTGTCATTCGTCAAACGCACTCACTCGAGTGTGGCGTGATGGAAGTAGGGTAGATCATGAGGCTATCTCTGCAAGAATAATCAAGATTCATTTATTTATTCTTCACATGTATATATCTAAATGACAGAAACGCCCATATATGTGCACATGAGTCCACATGGTTGCAACAGCTGGAGGACTTCCGCCGCCGGTTGAAGTGATTGTGACCTTCCAACAGGCCACCAGGAAAACAAAAAAAAAAAAAAAAACACGGATAATTAAACGGCAGTGTCACAATTGGGACACCGGGTCCCGAAAAAGTGTATTGCTTTTGCACAGTCTGTGGATAGGACTCTTTTTATACGCTCGCCCGTTCGTGGCATATTAATAGTCTGGTTACTCAGAAAACCGGCTTTTTATCATTGCCATAGTTCTTGCGAAATCTTTGACACTGCCGATCCGGGAGATGGAACCATGATATGGCACGTGGAGGTTTGATTTTGATGTTGCTGAGGCCAGTTATCGACGCGGTCGGAGGGAGTGCTAGAATATAACCGCATTTTTAACGTGGCTCACCATGCCATTAGCTTCTACGGAATGGTTGATAAACAATTGTATGTGTTATTCTGCACCTCTAATTTCGGGTCCATATTGCCAATGTAAACCACGCATGCAGCTCTTTGTTTAGCGCGCCCTAGTACCGTGCCCACACCTCATTTGGAGTGGTTTTGTGTTGCTTACAAAAGTGTATAATAACTATGATCTGATAACATCTTTACATTCAACCTCTAAATTTTCACATTGTATACAAAATGGTACTATTTCGCCCAGCCCAAAAAAGTAATCGGTGACAATTGAGGTGTATAAAAGCTCGGATATAGTTTAGACGAAAGGGCTATCATTTACAGGAGATTGGGTTTTCAAACACCAAGGGGTAGTAGTGACCGATTATTCGCTCAAGAGAATTTTCAGAAGAGATGCTAATGTTGTACCAGACATAAAAGCAATTAGTACCATTTTTTTTCTCTCCCCTTGTTTAGGATTGGGGAGGATGGAGATTGGTCAATTATGTGGCGCTTCTGTTTATTTGAGATGAGAAGCGGAGTAACTTACATCGACCAACCTTAATCGTTTGCCAATTCGTTAAATTATGGGAGGCTACATAGAACTTTCATCAGAATGGATCTGTTGCAGAGTGGCCCTGTTAACGATTATAGACAAGACGGCTTAATTTGATGTCACTCTGCAGTGCGAACGAACTCTGGAGCCCATAAGTCAAATGAATGGATGGCGCTGAGAAACGAGCGGAGATTGATCTGAAAGCGGGTCGATTTCAGGCCATAGGGAACAATTACTTAAGCAAGATAAGAGTGATTAATAATAAAGCCTGTTGTTGTTGACGGCCAGTGTATTTTTGACAAGCTGTGTTCTTGCGGGGCACAAACAAAGATCGGGTTGATTTGTGGATTCGCTAGCGTTGAGGGGTGAGAGAGAGAGAAATTTGGAATCACATGAGGCCGAAAGAAAATAGAACACAGCGCCATCGGCCCAATGGCTGCCAGGCACGGCTGTCGACGTCAGCAATCAATGTTTTCGAGTGTGGGAAGTGAGCGTTGGAAAAAAAAAAAAAAAAAAAAAAGACCAAACAACCGGTCGCAGGACCCGGCCTTGCCTTCCTCTTTGGCAACCATACCTCCCTGTTCCCAGCTCGTCTTCTCTCCTTCTCTTCCCTTTCCCTTGGGACTATTCGTATTGAGACAGAGGTTTATGAATCAACTCTTTCTCACATATTAGTAGACCCCGAGCGCCCTTCTTCGTTCCACGACCCCCCCGTTCGTTGCGAAGAGACCGACGTAATATTTTTGTCTTTCCTGACGATTGACAAGACCCCCATTCCGTTCTGACGCTTTTTGGCCCTCGCTCGGACTCAACATCGCCTGAACTCAACGACAAACAACACAGGTATTATCACCATGACTGATGAAATAGAAAGGAACGTTATCATTGGTGAGGCCACTGGGATCACCAACGGCCGGAAGGCTAGCAGTAACAGTGGAAGCATCAGGGCAAGTAACGATAAAAAGGAAAAACGCCGTTCGAGGGTAGGTGTTTGATTTGTTATTATTATTTATTATTTTTGTTTCCGGCGGCCATGGTCTGTCACACATTCAGCTTGTTGGGCAGGATGACAGGATTGTCAAGATAACTAAGGCTAGCAGCAAAGAGTCTACTCTGTCAATTAACCCCAATTTTGTCAGCCAGTCGATCAACATACAATTTCCTCTGAGAAGATTTTATGACAACCAGGATAGTGATGGACGCGAGAAATTGAATATTTTTCAAAATCTCGTGCTGGAGCCGGCAACAGGCTTCTCAGCTCATAAACCGCAAAAAAAAAAAAAACAAAAAACAAAAAACACACACCTCATCAGTCCCTCGAATCAGACCTTTAACGAACGCATACATATTTATGCTGTTCAAACTAATCTACTGAATTATATTATCATTTGACCACTGACTATAATTATCATTTTTGATTTTATTCTATTTTACGCACGTTAGTCGACTTGGTTTGACAAAAAACAGACCGACTCTCAACCTTCGTCCGCTCCCAATTCTGCTCCTCCATCTCCTCCTGGTACCCCGACGACAGCCTCTCCTATAGATTTGATCGGAGAGGCTTCGACTGAGACCATTCCAACGGCTATTGTGATCAAAAACATTCCATTTTCCTTAAAACGTGACGCTCTTCTGGGCATTCTTGTGAGTTTTAATAATGCGCGTTTTGTGCCGTTTTAGATTTCATGATACTCATCATTTTCTTGGGTCTTATGATCAATACAGAACCAGATTGAAATCCCACGCCCTTACGCCTTTAACTATCATTTCGATAACGGTGTCTTCCGTGGCTTGGCTTTCGCCAATTACCGCACACCCGAGGAAACCGATGCCGTCGTAGCTGCCCTAAACGGGTTCGAGGTGGCTGGACGCAAGCTCCGCGTCGAGTATAAGCGCGTGCTTCCTGGTAGTCAGGAAAAGGACAAGGAGGGGAGGAGGAGTCCCACTGAGGAAAAGAAGGAGGCTGATATCAGCAAAAAGGAAGGATCGCAACCGTTCAAGGACGGCGCTTCTAATAACGATCGCTCCCCGATTACCAAAAAGAAGGAGGGGTCCTTGGAGAGGCGGGATACCTCGAGTAAGAAAGAGAATGACAATGGCTTGAAGCAGCAGGATGTGAGATTCAGTGATCCCAATGGTGAGCAATTTGAGTTTTTAATTTCCTCATTGTCGTGCCAATTTATTTTTGTGATTTTTCCGACGTCAAATTTGTCATTTTGATATTTGGCTAATCAGTACGGTTTTTTTTTTTTTTTTTTTTTTTTTTCAGGCACGTCTGATATTCTCGATCTCAATAATCCCGAAACCCTCAAATTTTATGACCAGTTGATCCTTTTCCGTGGCGATACAGCGCGAGATGAATTCGTTTTCCCTAAGACCTTAGGAGCTTCGCAACGACGGTTGATTCATTTAATTTCCGAGAAGCTGAATCTATACCACTATTCGGAGGGTGAAGGGGAGGATAGACAACTGCACATTGTGAAGCGACCCGCTAGCGCCGCCACAATTAAGGTATGTCGAATGTTTCAAGATAAAAGAAATTACTAGCCCAAACTGCACATATCTTAGTACTTATCGAATTTCTGATTTTTTTTTTTTTTTTTTTTTTTTTTTTTTCCCTTTTTAAAAATCCTATCTCGTAGGGTGAAACGCCTTCAAAGACCCTTAATCACCGTTCTTCCCGAAACAGTTTGCGCAGTAGCCCGTCTCGGGAGCGACTTCGCGATAATGACAATGGGCCCAAGCGTGGGAGCAGCATGGACGGTGCCGAGTCACCCACCAGATCTCTGTACAGGAAGTCGTTAATGTGAGTTTGTTAGTATAACTAATGGGAGGGGCTTATGAGAAACTAGTTTATTATTCCCGCTCCCTCTCTCTTAATCTAACTTTAAACACATCATTATAAACAATAGTAGCCTGTCCAGTGCTCTTACCGACAATAACACGGTATACCCTATTCGCCAGCCTCGCGGACCTGAACCGGGCAAGAATTTCGCTTCTCGGACGGACAAAAAGTCTGATGATTCGGATCCTAGGTCGTTATTGAAGCGCCAGCCGTCCAACCTGAACCTCTTTGCTCCGGCTTTCCAACCTACGGCTGCTTAGAGACATGACGGAGTTGATCTAGACGTTGGTGACTACATTATTCTGCAGCGTTACTCAAGATTTCAACGAATATGTATGAAGAAGCTTCGACATACTCTGCTCGCAATGTGCTATCTTTGTCTAATGTGTTGCAGTATTATTACGATTCAATACTCAAACACGAGGCTTTCATGATTTTCCTTTTTTTCTTTTTTTCTTTTTTTCCCATCGTTTTTCATCTATGACCCTGTCAAGAAATATGTTCTCCGCTGAGCACACGTCTCTTGTTCACCTTGTTCCTACCGGCACCAATATGAGGTTGTCATGAAAATTGTAATGAACCCTTGTGTCCTCTCATCAGAAGTGCATTTACCTGCATGGTGTTTTTTTTTACTATGCACATGTCTACCTTGCACATTCCACCCATCTTTTCACGTTCGTGAATCGTGATACTTTCCATAGTTCCCCATCTGTTAGTTATCGTATCTTCGGCGCTATTGTTCCAAACTGGTTTGGGACATACATAAAAGGGGCGGTGGTGGAGAGTTGGGCCCGCATTTACCTGTGTCCCAACCGCCCCACCCCTGGTTACAACGAACCTTCCATAGTACAAACGTCTCAGTCTTGTTTGATTCGTTATCATTAATGTTGGTGTTTTCCATGCCAAATCGTTTCGATTTTTCTTTGATCTATTCATAGACATTTCTCTCTCTCTCTCTCTCTCTTTTTTTTTTTTTTTTTTTTTTTTTACTTTTTTTTTTTTTTTTTTTTTTTTTTTTTTTTTTTTTTTTTTTTTTTTTTTTTTTTTTTTTTTTTTTTTTTT
>RBNK01001429.1:0-15431 GCA_003990785.1 Endogone sp. FLAS-F59071 | reverse complement strand
TTTTTGGCGGGAGGGTTGATCCCAGCGCAACGTGGCGGACTACATTGCGAGCTCGCAGACCCAGGGAAGTAATGGCAAGGAGGACATTATCACGGTCAAGGAGAGACTCGAAAACAAGATACGCGCAGTGACTGTAAGCCCGATTTCCCAAATTGTGGTATATAAATTAAAAATCAACTGTCCACTTAATCTATTTCGATCCCAATCCTTGCTTACACACATCACCAGCCCGCTATTGATCTAATTGAAATGGTCTCTGCCCGCGGCAACACCGGCCTCGAACCCGTCCTAGCCATGTCGACCCGTCTACGCCGCGACATCGCCCACCTAGGTCGTACGCTCGAGTCCTTCACAATGCTTCTACACGCCGACTCGCAAGCGACGGGCGCTCGCGCGGCGCTCGCGCGCTCCTTCAGCCGTGAGCGGCAACAGGCACTGGACGTTCCCCACGTCACC
This sequence comes from Endogone sp. FLAS-F59071, assembly GCA_003990785.1. Lineage (NCBI taxonomy): Eukaryota > Fungi > Mucoromycota > Endogonomycetes > Endogonales > Endogonaceae > Endogone > Endogone sp. FLAS-F59071. The sequence continues at coordinate 14,975 of RBNK01001429.1, read as the reverse complement.
TCCCTAATGCGCGGGCTGGCCGACCAGATCGACTCGATAGTGCCTTACCTGAATTTGGCCGTGGCGACGTCGGGTGCTAAATACGGATGGAGTCTGCCCGCGTGCGTGTCTCCATCGCGACTAGTGCAGGCATCGGCGGCAGTGGTAGAAGCGGACCGGAGAGCGCGAGAATGGGAGAGAGACGAGCCTGTGGGCCCTGTCTTCCGGAGTAGGATGTATAGCATGTTCAGAGCGAGCGCACGGCCCAAGGCCGCAGTAGATTTCACATGGAAAGAGGAATTCACCAAATGCGAGGTGAGGGTGTGGCGCGTGTGGGGCCAAGGGGAGGGGGGGGATGGGGAAGGGAAGGAAAATGGGGAGGAGGTCGATGAGGGGATTGAGACAGAGGCAGAAGTAGAGGTCCCCCCGCGGTACTCTTACGCGTTAGTAGTGACAGAGGATCTGAATGACGGGCGGTACCACGAAGAGTTAGAAGGCCACTACGAAGGAAAGGAGGGACACCGCGAACTGCAACGGTTAGTGCGGTCCGGCGAGGCGATCCCAGGGAGGAAGCGACGGATCGTGATGAGCGACGTGGCAAAGCTGTATTACAGCTCGAGCGGAAGGCTACTCAATATCGAGGATGCCAAGACCCCTGTGCTGGTGCTTAAAGTGCAAAGCGAAGTCGGGAGGAAGGGAGCGCGGAAAAGAGGGGGAGAGTCAGAGGCCAATGGGTTCGAGGGTGATAAAGAGGACGAACCATTCATAACGCCGGCGCTCAGGAGCTGGAGTGGACAGGAGGGGATGAGGGCGGATTGGTTGGCATTAGAGACATATCTCCCCGACGATGAGGATGCGGATGACGAAAATAGAGCTAGCGAGGAGGAGGAGGAGGAGGAGGAGGAGGAGGAGGAGGAGGAGGATAGTGAAGAGGAGAGTGAAGAGGAGAGTGAAGAAGAAGAAGAAGAAGAAGAAGAAGAAGATTCCGAAAGCAGCGAAAAAGAGCACGGGAATAACAAAAAAGACATTGAAACATCGCAACGGCTAAGTGCGTCGCCGCCGCCGCCGCCGCCGCCACTGAGCCTGCTGGAATATCTTATACGTCTAAGCGCGCTGGAGGTCTCTGAACAGACCAGTCATCTCGACATCTCGGATGAGAAGATCAACTTGTTCCTAAAGGCAAGTCATCTTTGGCCGCTTTGATCTTTCACAACCGTACCTTGGCTCTTTTCCGTTATCTCTCTCTCTACAATTCTTATATTTTCACCGCAAAACCTTTACATCTCCCTCGACCTACCCAGGACGGCGATGTCTCCACAAATCCCTTGATTAGCACTGCCCGGCCTACCTCGCACCGCCAGCACCGGACGTCCAGTGGCCGCGCCACCGGCACTACACGCCGGGGCACGTTTTTTCATTCGGTGGAGGATGAAACACCCACAAGTCCGCTTGCAAGAAAGCGTGGTGTGGGGCACAGGCGGATGCCATCTGGGTCGGATTCGAGCGGGGCCGAGTCGCCAACACCGTCGAGGCTGATGTGAGAAGTGTCTAGGGGCGGATGAATAGAGTGGGACATGTAGGTGACATTTCGGGTAAGGCGACGATGCCGAACATTAGAAAATTGCTGTCTACTTTATTTCGATGGCACGGAATTATTATTATTATTATTGGGTAATATTCAGGAAGCTTGTTACTGTACACAAATTGAAGTAATTGAAAATATTTTGCCAATAAAATCTATTTTAAAGATGCGACAAGCAGTGATACCCACACCACGTCCATCAATCGTATGTGTTCTAGCTCACACTCTGCACCTTCTCCCTCTCTTCCTCTTTTCCTCTCTCCTTATCCACTCTATTACTTTCTGCCCAAACTACACCTTTTCCCAAACCCCTTTTATCGTCTCCACGGCGGCCACGACCTTTTCCTTCGTATCGAGCGACGTGCTACGCCATTCCAACGTTTCGTCGAATGCGTTCTGCCAGCTCTCCAGCACGTAGCGCACCTTCGCCGCGACATCTGCCGGGTCCTGGTTGTCCAATTTGTCCTCGTCGTCCCATGTCTTTGGCAAAAGAATAGCGGCGGGGTTGAGTCCGCCCATATCTGGGTCCAGGATGTCAGTAAACATGGTGGCCGTACGGCGCGTGAGCTCATCGGCCGCGGTGCGCTGCGCATTTGAATATACGTAGAGTAGCCGATTTTCCAACGTCAAGTCGCGAAGAAGACGGCGGATTGCCCACGGATAGCCGCGGACAAGGTTCGAGAGCGCATATATGAGACGCTCTTCGGTTACCGCATCGGAAGTTTCAGAGTACATGTTCTTGACAAGACGTTCCACCAGACCATTGATTGTGGCGAGGCGTTGGGCGGTCGGGTTGTTCTGTAGGTGAAGGAAGGAGAGTGTATACTATGGGGTTAGGGTGGAAAACGTGCAAGTTCCAGAAGATAAAGTGAAGCGGCAACAAAGAAAGCGTGAACCTCTCACAACCGAAAATTACGCACCTGCACCGCCGCGCTGATGACCATGGCTACCCTGCCCTTAACCGCCGGGTCCGTGCTTTCCAGCCACCGTGTTGTCTCCTCCATCCCTTCGCCCTCTGCAAACCTGACGCCGAGGTCGATCTGATGTGTCAGTTCTTCCAACGCCTCCAACGCCTGGAGGGCCTCCACGGACGTGGTGTCGGCATCGGCCAGTACCATCACGCAGGCATCGAATAGATCGTCATCTCCTACGTTGGCCAAATACTTGGGGTTCCCCACCGAGGAAGGGGCTTTTAGAACCCTTTGCGCAGACGAGTCAAGAAAAGACTCGGGGATATAGGTGGTTTCGTCGTTCTCCTCGTCAAGGATAATGACAGAGGTATCGGATGAGTCATCCGGGTCCATCAACTTGGCCTCTTTGAGACCGGTCGCAAAGTCAATTCGAACGTGAAGGCCTGAGGAAGAGATGTGGTGCGGGGGGAGTTGAGTGGCGGCAAGCAGAGCCAAGGCCAGGCAAGAAGAGCGCGCACAGGAGTTATAGAAGGCATTGAGAATACATACCCCTTGGAATATCCTGGCCCTCCTTTACTACTTGAAACTCGTTGGTAGCCTGGAATATGCGAGGATAGCAGTTGCCTTGGTCATCGCAGATTTCAGAAGGGCATGGAGAGTCATTGTCACAATGTTGTGCAGAGGTGTGACCGGATATCAGTAAGGTAACGAGTATAATGGCAGCAATGAATAGGATAGCTTTTGAAAGCCGTGTCATGTTGATGAATGACGTGGAGGGCAAGAACTGGTGAGGACGATGAGTTTATATAATGATCGTGAGTCACGTGGAAAAACGTGTTCTTTGCAGGCTTGGAATTGTGGTCAACGCTGATTGGCACGTCTTGGAGTGTGATGTCAGCAACGAGGGAGCGTGACTTTGTGTTCCTTTTCAGGTGTTTTTCTGTACTCGACGTTCCTTTGCACTAGACACAATGACCATACTAGACAACGATGCTGTAAGTACACGCCATTTACATGAAACTCGTGCCTTTTTTACATGAAAGGACTAGCTTTATACTCCTCTGTCTGTACTTAGTTCCTGACCCAGCTCACGCGCTGCTTCGAAAAATCAAAGAAGGCTGGCACCCTCTATATCACCATGAAACGACGTTTGTATCCTGGGCGCCATCCTTTCTCCCCTCCTCTCCTCGTTCTCTTCCACTGACTGATCCTCGATTCATTTACTGGCACACTCATTCCAGAACCCGTGAAGCCGCCCAAAAAATCCAAAAAGAATGCAGACAAAGACACGCCAATGCCTGACGCGAGCACTGATGACGATAGCGAGCATCCATGCCTTGTCAGGGCCGTGGTCAAAAATACAAAGATTAGCACCCTTGTAAGCTTGTGAATCAGCACTTTAATTAATTATCGACTGCATATCATTACTTATGCCACCCTCTTTCTCACGCTTCACCTAGGTTCAAGCCTCAGACGCAGATCGCTTCCAGTTCGCCTATGGCAACATCATTAAGGTGCACATGGACTCACTAAAGAAAAAAGATCGCAAGGCCAAGGCAGCACTCAAAAAGCGCACGGTGGCAAAGAAGCCCAAGGCGACCGCGTGAGGGGGATAGAAGTTAGGCTGGTAGGGAGGGTGGGTGGCCGGTAATGGGGTTTTGTTTACCGGAGGTCGTAAGGGATGTACTGAGAGAAATATCACAAGAGAATGTTGGGAAGCTGGGCGCTGACAACTGAAAAGGGAGGGTATGGTCTGGACATGCTATTATAGGATTTCTATGTGGATGGATTGACTGCTTGCGTTTTGGACTATTTACGAAATTTGGAGGTTACGAACGTAGAATAACGGTGGACGCAATAGCATTCCCGCCACTGGTATGGTTACTTTACTGTGGGCATTAGACATTGGAATGTAGACCTGACTAATTTTTTTATTTTTATTTTTCCTGTCGGCATTCTGCTACATTGTGTTTCATTTTGCTCGTACACATAAATACCCAATCGCCTGCACATCCTCTCGTTTACTGTTAACCTATTTCCCTGTCTTTCTCCGCTCTGCGCTGGATGTTTTTGGTTTCCTGGAATGTGGAGTATACCGCGTCTTTCCTCGGTTGTTGGACCGAGCTGTTAAAGATTTTCCATGGGCCAAAAGACATCATTATAATACCATATGCAGGTGCTATTGCGATACAAGGAATTTTAGCAGGCTTGAATTATTGAGATTGTTCCTTACGAGTGGCTCGTCACAAAACAGAGCATACTAAAAAGAACAACGAAAACAAAACTATTCACAGGGACATCAAAATCGTGGCTCCCAAGAAATATTACTTTTTTCTTTTCTTCTCTAATATAAAAACAGGTTCTTTTTTTCTTTTTTTACAGTAAAAATTGGGCATTAATGCTATTTATCTTCAAAATGAAAAATTACTGCAAAAATGAATAAATAAAATAAAATAAAATTCATTTACAAGAAATGAGTATTGTACATATCAAACTCTCCTCGTCTGCTACATGATCATCACATTACCATGCCGTCCGCCACCAGAGATTGTAGGGATTTTGGAACCATTAGCCTTCCCTTCTTTAGCTCGTCCTCTGCCCACCCCTCTAATGCGTCATCATCGTACCCCTCGTCCACAAAACTGCTCGATCCGCTGCTCGTCGCGCTCGCTTCCTCATCGTCGTACATTGCAAACATTCCATGTATCAGATCCTTTTCTAACTCCTTTGCATTTTCCTCTTCCGTCGGCGATCCTATCGCGCGGTCGTTACATGTTGGAGCCTTAGGCGCCACCCGGGCCCTCCCTTCCTCAACGACAGCAAAGCTCTTCTGCCTCTGCCTTTGATTCCATCCCAAGCACCTCTGCAACGATCCAAACCAATCCCCTGACACCTCTCGCTTGCACACGGTCGGGAATCCCCACCTTGACGCCACGACTTTGACATGATCCCCTCTCCGTAGCTCAACTCTCCCTCGTCCATCAAAACTCGCCCACGCCACAGCGCGCGAACCTGGCGGGACACAAACGCGCAGTTCGACCGAGTCCGGCACCAGCACGGGGCGGAACGACAGTGTGTGTGGGCAAATAGGTGAGACGAGCAGGGCGGGGACTTCGGGGTGCGTGAGAGGCCCTCCCGAGGATAAAGAGTAAGCTGTAGAGCCCGTTGGAGTAGCAATGCAGAGGCCATCGGCCTGGACGGTGGTAAGGTGGAGATCGTCGGCAAAGAGCTCAAGGAGTGACATGTAGGAGCTTGGGCCGCGGTCAACGACCAGGTCGTTCAGGACGGTAAAGGTTTCGGTCGCCACAGTACGGTGGCGGGGGGTGTCATCTGGCTGGCTCTCCACCTTACCCTTTCGCTTGTTTTTCTTCACTGTGCGGGATTTGGCCGTCGGGGCGGCATCGCCATTCTCGGCGCCGTCGACGGCACGGTAGATAGTGCATGTTAAGCGCGTGCGAAACGTGACGCTCACGTCGTCTTTAAGTATGGCATCGAGCTCGTCGCGATAGCTGGCAAAGTCAAAAGGTGTAAGAAAGCCCAGGGAGCCGAGATGGAACGAAATAACAGGCGGGACGTGATTCTGGAAGAGCCAAGATGTGAAGAGGACCGTGCCGTCGCCGCCGAGCTGAGTGGTCAAAGATACGAACGAACGTGCATGCACGCGTTAGGATGGAGATTCTGTCGTTTGAGCAAACGATCCGCGCGACTGCAACTTCTTAACTTACCGTGATGATAAGATCGAACAGGTGCGGCTTGCTTGCGCACAGCTCTGGTGTCCAAAACCGGAGCATATCTTCACCTTCGTCTGTAGGGTAGCGCCGATGCCGAAATCGTTGCGAGCTCTGCAGTTTGGCGTCCACGTAGACAATCAGGCCCGTGGGATGACCGTATCGTGGCGTCTCGATCAGCCAGCCGGTCAGCTCGCGTGTCAGCCTCACCAGGTTACGATCCCCGGGCTTGGTTACGATGAGAGCCGTATGAGGAGGAGAATCCCACTTGACGTGGGCGTGTCCTAGTGGTGGTAAGTGGGTGAAGGGAAGAAATTGGATTTTTTGAGAGGTCTTTCCATCGTATTGTTATTCTCGTAATGTCAATTCATCGGCCTTGAATAGCAAACAGTGCCTTTCCTTCAAACATACCGATTTTCTTGGACATTTCTCTAATGTCCATGGCGGTATCAGCCAGCTGCATCGTCGTGGTTTTGCATGCAACCGACGGCCCACCTTCCTCCACGCTGCGTCTCTTCTCAGATGGCTCTTCCAGCTTGGCGATATTGCGATCCTGCAGTGGGCGTGGCATCTCTGCTGGTCAGGGATAATCGTGTAACAAGGGTTCTGAGGGTCTCTAACTCACGGTTTTTTTTTATGGGATGCTTGAACTCGACGGCTGGTTTCCTGGGATTCGTCAGTCACCACACACGTGAACCCTTGGGGGATTTGATGATATAGCAGCTCGGTCGCTATTCTACCGCCTGCCGTGGCCGCGCAAGGGCCGAGGGCCACGCAATTTTGGGCAATTCCGTCACACGGGCGCTGACCATTGACATTCGTGTCCGGCTCCGATGCTATTCGATTCCCGCTTTGCCACAATGCAAGAGCAAGTTGGAGAAGAGCCACGCGGTCGACGTACGTCATGTTGTGCGCCTCATGTATCGGCGACCTGAACGATGAAAAAGTTCAGAAATCACATTGTTAAATTTAACTGGACATTACCAGTCATTTATATCCACATTCACACATACCAACCTCATTGACTTGTGCGAGGTTATCCTCTCGCGAGACAAGCCATTTCGTTAATATAGCCAGACCACATTTAGCTTATCAATTATTTCTGGTATATAGTCAGTATAGCAACCTGAACCTTAAGTAAGACGTCATATGGCGTGACTTCAATGCAAAGGTACAACCAAAAAGAATTGGCGTTGACATTCTTCATTAAGATGAGGAATAGATTCAACGCGCAATACCATGTCTATATGTGAAATCTCTCTCTCTCCCCTTTCGCCCGCACGGCTCCTTCACTTCCTTCGTCGCCTCGCACTTGGGAGCACCTACCGTATATTCTTGTGCTCCCATATACATTTGCCAATCTCTCCCACAGCTCGTTGTCGCGATTTTAGAATCTCACGAGTAGCAGGGCGGCAGGTTTTGTATAAAGGCAGAACAACAGCGAGCATGCAAATTTGGCAGGCCCTCTCACCACCACCACCAGAAATACACGAGCCTGCCGTTATAGGTGGAGCGCATGGGGGCAGCCAGAAGATACAGTGTTTGTCCAAAAGGTTCGTGGCAGGGCTGACGTCGGAGCTAGGGCCCGGTGTTTGGAGCGGAGAGTATTTAATATTTGGTGTGATTTGTGCGGAAAAGACGAATATATTGTCTATTCAATCTAGTTGTTCCTTTTAGCGTCTCCATGAGCTTGTTAACCGACAAAGACTTGATGTTCTAGTTCCTGAATAGCCTGCCACTAAATCAAACCTTGGAAACGTAGCTCGCGTCACGAGCCAATCCAAACTTTTTTTTTTTTTTTTTTTAAAAAAAAAAAAAAAAAAAAAAAAAAAAGAGACATGGTTATTTTTTCAACGATCTGAGAAATATGAGGCTGTGTGTGTTCCCATAATGGGAATTTGTCATAGTGGATGATGTAAGGTGAATATATACAAGACCTCACAAACCCGACGGCTGCGCCGGCGCACGTTTCTCCGCATGAGCCTTAAAATCAACCATAGCGTTACAAACATACACTTTGCGACACATTGCGTTTGGGGAACCCACAAATAAATGATGAACACGAAAGAAGAATGTGAGACAAAATCGCCTTATATCCATTTTGGCAAAAAAGAAAAAAAAAAAAAAAAAAAACTCTCAGATCTCAAGAAAAATGCATAGCGGCCAAAGCAACCGACACAGATGTTCCGTGCGCACCTTCTTTTTCTCCGTCGTGCGTTGCTCCCCCCCTCCACGGACCAAGTTCTTGGATGGTGTAATATATGCTCATTTGATTATAAATCCATTGGGCCATTGGGCAGGAAGAATGTAGTGGAAGATAAAAATTGCAGTCCAAGAGATTCCTGCCTATTTTTACATTTTGCTACACGAAAAAAACGGAAGATATCACATTGATATAGGCAAGATCCGTGTGAAAAAAAAAAAAAAAAAAAAAAAAAAAAAAAAAAAAAAAAAAAAAAAAAAAAAAAAAAAAAAAAAAAAAAAAAAAAAAAAAAAAAAAAAAAAAAAAAAATTACCCGTCTAGGTAATTTCTCTCTCTTCTAGTCCGTAATGCTAGAAAATGATATAATGTGGAACCAAAAGTGCATTCGGAAAAATGAGGGTCAGTTCGTCCTCGCTGGACACATGGGGAGATAGTTTCCGATTTTTGAGCAAAGAGGAAGGAGGGCTTTTAGCACATGGATATCGATGCCATCCATCTCATCGACCCTGAATTATTCATTCTAAATGGGATTAGATCGATAATACTCCCACGTTGTCTTGTCCTGGGTTACACGCACCTTTAATGCCACAACTACATTACTTGCATACAAGGTTTAAAGCGAGCGTGCCATCGATCCGCCCCGGCAAGAGACGACAGTCGTACAGCCAAGTATATTGTAGATCAAGAATAGCATGCGATTGTACAACAATCCTATCTATGTAGGCTGCGCGATTTAAACCTGCGGTACCCCTCCAATCGCGAGCCCTTACTTAGTCTTGCGTCCGCCTGTTGTTTACGTTCTACCCACACGGGGATGCTGCCACACCGGCGACTTTATGATTATTACCTCCTCTGATGGGTCTGAAGCTGTCAAAATCGAAAGCCACCAAGTATCTGGTTCCTGTTGAAGACGCGCCCGATGTCCAGCATACTGTGATGAGGTGAGCTGCGCTAGCGTGGAGCCAAAAAAGAGACGTTAGACGGGCATGTTTGTCAAGTTGGTTTCGCTTTTGATCATCAGAGCTCCGGCTTTAACTTTTTTCTCTTTCTCATACCTCCTCCTCGATCAGGCTGCTTATGCATGGTAATTTTCAGTCGCCCGTAGAGGAGGCACTTGTTGCGGGTATCAAGGTTCTTGACGTTGGTTGCGGGTCCGGGAGTTGGATCCTCGAGATGGCCAGGGATTATCCAAATTCAACTTTCATAGGCACCGATACCGATACCGACGCCTTCCCAAAACACGTGGAACGACCGCCCAACTGCAGGTTTATCAAGGCAGACACGCTGGGCGGCCTAGCCTTTGCGGACGGCGAGTTCGGGTTTGTGCACCAGAGGTCCATTTCGTTTCATTTATTTTTGTGAAGCACTGTATCCGAAAGCATCGCATTGATATACCTAAGTTTTTACACGGAATCAAATCAAACAGATTCATGATTTACTGCTTTACGCCACAAGACTGGCACATTGCGATACGGGAACTGGCGCGCGTAACAAAACCAGGAGGATGGTTGGAACTGCTAGAGGGTGGCCACATTTTTGAGCGAGCGCCCGCGTCACTGACCATGATATCCAGAGCTCGTAAGTGTTTAACGTCTTCTCCTCTAGCGATGCAAGGATCCACACCTTAATGCTACTCAACTAACCGTCTCATAAAAAAAAAAAAAAAAATTAACCCCAACGCTAGTCGATAACATATACACTTCCAAAGGCATCAATCCCATGTGCGTGTGGGAGATGAGCGAATATCTTGCCTCAAATCAGTTTACAGATATCGTATCGGACTTCGTGGCTTGCCCACTTGGTTGGAACGGACGCCCGGGACAACTGCTGCTCGAAAACGCACGTCACATGTATTTGTCGCTCGGTCGGGAACTCAGACCCTTCCTGAACATGAACAAACAAGAGTATGCGAGCATGCTAGGACCGATAATGGAAGACTTTAAAGAGAGCCGGACGTGGATGAAGTACCCGTACGTGTACGGTCGGAAGCCGTTACCACAGACGACACCGAAAAAATGACGATTCCATGGACCGGTTACGTAGATTGTTACAAAATATATGTGACATGAATATAACTTAATGCAAACTAATGCACGAGAGGCGATAATTGTCTTTTATCTCATTCTCAAACTTACTATGTACATATATATACTAGTAATAATGAATGTAAAGGGTTAATCAAACCACTATTAATTCCTATCGAGGTTGTACCCAAGCAAACAGGCATTGCCAATGGTCTCGCGGTCCCATTTTTTGAAGCCTTTGTACACTATTCTCCAGATCGTTCACTACACCAAATCCAACCCCGTAGTACAGCGCAATGTAGAACTGGACCCCTGTTGCCAAATTCATGTGCAAATATGCCTTTAGTCTTAGCCGACTTGTGTTATCAAGACCTCCATCACATATAGTACAATCGGGTTCATTGTGGCTATGTCGGAATGACAAAAGCAAAAACTAGAAAAGTAGCACATACTTGTACGAGGAATTTGATCTCAGACTGAGACTGCGTACTCGGAGAAGCTGGCGATTTATCTTACCATTGGTTCTTCGCTTGCTTCTGGACTAACTTTTTTTTTTTTTTTTTTTTTTTTTTTCCCCATTTTGGCACGTTTTTTTTTGGTTTGTTCTTTTTTTTTTTTTTTTTCCTGCTCCAATTGGGACAGTATTTGTCAGGATTGTCCTTTTTTTTTTTTTAATTTATAGAATTGTGTATTCGGACCATATAAATAGCCTCGTAAAACCGGATAAATATTTTTACGCTTAAACGATCTAATTATAAGGGTATCCAACAATCTCGTACTCGCATCCGCAGTTAACAGTGGAACACAAATCGCACTGCTTCCACGTCACCGCACACTCTTTGCCCACAATGATAGCACGCTATCATTGTCTTGGGCCTGCAATATTCGCGCTGAAAGCAATGTTCGTTACAGCTACAGATCACCAGTGAGTCCGCCATCGCGTTCGCACACATATAGCAGTAGTTCCTACCGCATCTGTTGCATCCGTGCGGGCATTCCGTGCGGGCATTCGTCGATTATGTCGCACGAAATCCAGCCGCACCGCACACACTCGGCCTCTGGGACGCAGGCAGGGCAGTAGGTCACAATGTATGTAATTGTGCTGCTCGCAGCTCGTTGTGACAAAGGTCTGGGGTCACGTGAGCAATCGTCGCATATCGGTCGCACGCAATGAGAGCATGTCGTGCCGCAATGGCAAAAATAGCACCAGTATGGGTGGAATGATAAGCAAGAGGCGCATGGCTCCCTGTCAGGCTGTGGTGGGGGCGAACAACAATTCTTTTTGGCATTTGAAGCAGTCATTTATGTTGAGGGTGATATGGTTAGTGTTGAGAAGGTCGATGCTGCGCCGGAGGCCGGTAAGGATATAAGGATTGATAGATATCTGTTCGAATTCTCGATCTAATATCGGTGTGCCGCTGATATGTATACGTTCGAGAAAAAGGGAAACGCAGGCCAACGCTTACGATAGAGTTGAGACTAGAGACAATACCGTCCAGAACTGAAGCGTTGAGGTTGCAGAGAGGCTAGGAAGCAGCTCGGTAATATGTTTCCCATCGATGCTAAGACTATCGAAGATGAGTTGGCGGGCGCCAAGCTTTGCAGACGGGGAGAGCCGGCGTACGAGGAGAGTGACGATGTAAGCCTATCCATTGATTCGATGTGAATGACTGTCCACATGCTCGGAGAATGATAGACCAAGAAGGTTATGTGGAGGCCAGCGAGATGTGGTCTTGTATTGTAAGAAAGGAAGCAATTTGCGACCATATTTCCTGTAGGAAGGCAAGCATCGTGTGTGCTGCGCAATTTGCGACGCTTGTGGAACATCGAAGGCTTTGTCGGGGAAATGGACCCTGTGGCTTATCGATTGCTCGATTGCAGCACGTGAAAGTCAGATCTGTGAAACTTTACACCTTCCCCAATCCCCAACATCCTCCCTTCTACCCTTCTACCCACAATGACTACTGCCGCCCACCTCTTTACCACTCCGCTGCGCTCAACCTGGAACGTTCGCGGTAACCTGACCGAGACGCTATGGTGGCCCGCAAACGAATCCGCTCCGCGGAAAATCGTCTTGTTCATGATTCCTGGGAATCCCGGCCTGATAGAGTATTACGCGAACTTTTTGCAAGAGATTTACGTCCAGACAAAAGGAAGGATTGAGATTTTTGGTGGTAGGTTCGGATAGATTGTTGATGGTGATTCAAGTTTCTTTGTGGATAATCCTATCACCACAGCATACGTGGATATATCTCTCACTTGACTTCCATGGCACTTCACCCAGTCTCTCATCTCGGCCAATCCCCAGGCGAACATAATCCCCCCAGTCAGCATTTGCGGCTTTATACCCTACGAGAGCAAATTGAGCACAAGGCGCAATGCTTGGACTTGCTGCGAGAGCGATTCCCGCCAGAGACACAATATATTCTCATGGGGCATTCGATGGGAACATATGTCTGTGCAGAGGTATGCAACATGCCGGAGAATTACGCTATATTCATCTATTCTGACAAGCTATTGCTCTACTAAATTGACAGTATTGAATGTAGGTTTTAAAAGAACGACCAGAGCATAACATTGCGACCATTGTCGCCTTGTTCCCGACGCTCACGCACATTGCCAAAACCCCCAATGGCGTCTTGTTATCAGTAAAGTTGCCATTTACATTAACTGGCTCTACCAACCTTTGCTTTCTATACTGTCCTTATCCGTCACAATCTCTCATTATTTTCATATAGCCTTTCTTCCATCCCTTCCTCCGCACCCTCGTCTCCACCTGCGCCTCGGCCCTTAGTCTACTCCCGCGCCCAGTCCTCATCCCACTAGTGCATCTGGTTACGGGTCAGCCGGAGCCTGGACTAAGCGTTACGGCTCTCAAGCTTCTGCGCGGCCACGTGGTGAACAATGCCCTGTTCATGGCCGGGCAGGAGATGGAGATGATTGCGGAGCTGGACGAAGCCTTTTATGAGGAGCACGTGAACAAATTTGTGTTATATTACGGCGTGGGAGACGCGTGGGCGCCTGAGCAACACCACCGAGATATGCTGGAAAAATTCCCAGATGGTGGGTTTCGCGGGATAGGGTGGTTGTGGTTGTTACGTTGGTTTATTTTATTTTATTAAAAAAAAAAAAAAAAAAAAAAAAAAAAAAAGGGGGGGAGCAAATTATACTAATTTCGATATTTAATGGTCTTAATTATTTCAGCTAACATTCACCTGTGCGAAGAAAACGTTCCGCATGCTTTTGTCCTCGGTAAGTTTCTGGTCTCATGTTAGTCTAATATTATTTATTTACTTTATACATACATGCTCAGCCCCTTTCCGATGTATAACCTCATAATGATCCACACCTTTCTCATTCGATTAGGGCACGGAGAAGTCATGAGCCGAAAAGTAACGGGATGGCTGCGTGGGTTCTGGGCCGTGGACGGAGAGGATGTTGAGGCGGTAGAGGAGGTGAGGCGTGCGAACGGGGTGGCGACAGACGGGAAGAAGGACGTTTGAAGAATCGATAGATGTGAGGGATATTTTTTTTACCCTTGTCCAGAATACCAAGTGGATTCAATAGCGATTTGAATCACAAATTGAAACGAATCAGCCAAATCAATCACTTTCATGTTACATACATATTCAAGTCGAGTGTTTTATTAGGAAAAAAAAAGTTGCGAGATAAAGTTCTTTTTATTCTTGAAGAAACGAACTATTTTATGTATACTACGTTGATTTTAATTTCAACCAAAAAAAAAAAAAAAAAAAAAAAAATACAGCAAGAATGTAAGAATGTACATTGGAGTGTGACCGCAAATGTCAAACAACATGTGTGTTACACTACCACCAAAACCTTTTGGAAATGCAACACGGGCACTGCATGTTCAACCATCGTTGTCAGACAGTAAACTCGCCTTCCTTTTCACACTCCCCATATACCCCCTCACGTCTTCTTCGCTCCCATTTGCCTTTGCACCCACTAGCCCGGAATCAACCCCGTTTGGTTCCGTGTCCTGCTCATCTCCTCCTGCCTTCGCCAGCTCCGATAGAATGTCTTCCTCTTCATCTTCCTTATGCTTCGAATTGAAGAAGCGGTCACACATAAATTTGGCTTCTTTCGAGTGAGTGACGGTGGAGGACGCGTCCATGTTAACCTTGGTTTTGCTGCCGTCTATTACAAGTAAACAAATCAGACAGCAAAAGACATTGAGGAAGACCGTCCCACTAGGCGCTCAGATGCTCAATGTTAAGAGAAAGCTGAATGTAACTTACCCAAAGTCTGTCCAACAACCTCCAATTTGCGCTGGATGAGTGGCCATTGCAGACCATCTGTATCAATATTTTAGTCATACGGAATAAGTCAGGAACATGTAAATATCAATTCATTAGGATAAAAATTTGAAAAAAAAAAAAAAAAAAAAAAAAAAAAAAAAAAAAAAAAAATTACCCGTCTAGGTAATTTCTCTCTCTTCTAGTCCGTAATGCTAGAAAATGATATAATGTGGAACCAAAAGTGCATTCGGAAAAATGAGGGTCAGTTCGTCCTCGCTGGACACATGGG
>RBNK01001428.1:0-15435 GCA_003990785.1 Endogone sp. FLAS-F59071 | reverse complement strand
TATTTTTAAAGTCATGTAGGAATGAGTCGAAGATATGGATAAAAAAAAAAAAAGTGACTAAAAACAACAATAAACCCAAATTTGCCAGATAAGCCTCCGTTGTTACACGGCATTCGGCCCGGTCGCGAGGACATTTTTTATATTTGATCGATCGATGGCAAGAAAGCGAAAGAATGATGTGATATTTCAAACTCAGGGCTCTATCGGATTCCGGAGAGAAAGATAAAAGATACTTCAAAAAAAGGAAGTCTCGGGTCTTTCAAGTCACCCGCTAAACAACAGATACTGGAATGCCATTTTGGATGACGTATACGAGTATACAAATCCGTAAACGCGAAAAAAAGCCCTCTCCGCTCTCTCTACTGCTCGCAAACAATATGACCGAAAATATCAAAGGTATGTCGCCTCGACAGAGCCCTAGCCGCACCATTGGAAGATTTACCTGTCATACTCATGCTTCTCTTACCGTTAGTCCTCATTCTCGGCGCTGGCTACGGCACCCGCCTCCAAAAAGACATTCGCGCAGATGGCACCTCGTCCTACGCTCATATCCTCGGCATCCCCAAGGCTCTCCTCCCCCTCGGCGACCACGACGCTCTCATAACCCACTGGCTTTCACTTCTGACCGCCCAAGGTCTGGACATCTCACAAGACATCTTTGTTGTCGCTAACGCAGCGCACCACCCCCTCTTCCTGGCCTGGGCTGAGCGTCACGGCATCCCCGCCTCGCACATTGCCAACGACGGCACAACTACAAACGAGACCCGCCTGGGGGCCGTCCCGGATATCGCTTTCGCGGTGCGCACCTTTGGGCTTGAGAACCAGAACGTGCTCGTCATCGGGGGAGACACTCTGTTCCTCGCCGACTTTTCGTTTGAGAGTTTTTTTACCGCTTTCTCGGTCCTGAATGCCAAGAACCCTGAGGGCACATGCCTTGTTACTGCGTACCGCGTACCAGAAGAGACAGTTCACAAGGTTGGGATTATGGAACTAGACGAGAAGAGTCGTATCACAGGGTTCGTTGAGAAGCCGAAGCCGGAGGAGACGACGTCAAGGTTTGCCTGCCCGTGCTTCTACCTGTTTCATGCAAAGTCGTTGCCGCTGCTGCAGCAGTTTTTGGACGAGTGTAAGGAGGGTGAGGCAACGCTGGCTGAGTATGATGCTACGGGAAAGTACCTGGCGTATCTGTACCCGAGGTTCGCGGTACACGCAGTGCCCATCTTGGGGAGGATCGATGTTGGCGGGTTGCAAAGTTATATAGATGCAGTCAAATATTTCAAAGTTCAGGCGACAAAGGTATCTGGAGAGGGTTTGGTGAGTGGGACTGAAAATGAGACGGAGGTGAAAGCAAATCGGAAGGGCTGTTATATTAGTTAGAAATGCTATATAGACATTTACATAGATGGATTATTTATCACAGTAAATAATTCCTTTTTGTTCCATGTTGTTTATATGCAGTGACGGCATGGAAGTTTACTTGATGAGATTTTTAAAGAGAGGAATGCATAGCAAAAATGCCAACGAGACAGATTTTCGTTGGCAGATTGCAAGCCTTCGTGGAGATACCCTTTTTTTTTTTTTTTTTTTTTTTTTTTTTTGGTAAGTAGATCTTGCATGTGGCACTCACTCTGCGTGAATCTACTACCCTGTGTGAATCTGCACACTGCCCTCGAACTGCACTTCATTAGAACATCAGAGTAACACCGACTACTTAATGGAATTATCAAAATTGGTATGGCACTGAAGTGGATTCAAAAGATAGCCAAGATGATTAATAGATTGTCTGTTCTCAAGCTTGACCACCTTTGCTCCCTCCCCCCCCCTTTTTTTTCCATAAGCATTTGTTGCCAAGAGAGCGTCTTTTCCAATTGCTTAATCTATCCATTCAAATTGCTTTACTCCATCTTCTAGACAAAACCAGCTTTTATAGTAAACCTGACTTGACAGCAGTTATATATGCTCAATGGAGAGTAAAGCTATAGTCTTATATTGGTAGAATTCCTGATGGGTGGCATTATTTTGATATAGGATATTGATAGTGGTTACTAAGGTTAAAATATATATCTTCTCTTAATAGATATGTTACAACACCACTTAACAAAGTATATAAATTATCTATTTGCTTTAGCAAGCTTATCATCCCAGTGTCAGCTATAGTAGTTGATATAATATCTTATAATCTTGTCATTAGAAATAATTAGTTAAAGAAAGTACAAGCAGTAATTAACTTTGGCACTTACAAGATAAGGATTACCTAGAAAGAATACCAATACAAAATACCTGTCAACTTAGAAAGAGGAGTCTACCTGCAGATAATAAAAAGTAATAATAAAGATGAATAAAAGAAGTTCTTTATAATACAGATATATTAACTAATTAAAAGGCTAAGCTCTTAGAACAAAAAAGCAAATAAGCTGCCAAGTTTGACCTATCTACTATCAAAGATATTGAACTATAACCTGAAGAATCATATGTAGTTAGAATAAGAATTACTATAAAAATACCTCAAGGACATTATGGTCAGATCGGACCAAGAAGCTTCCTTACAGTAGCTAAAATCATAATCAATATAGAAGTCATTAATGCAGACTATACTGGTAAAATTAAGATAGTAGTTATTAACTGACATCAATTTAACATAACCTAGCTTTATGAAGAAGACTATATTGCTTAACTTATTATTATATCTATTTAGACTAGCAAAGTAGTAGAAGTAACCAACCTTGAAGAAATGACCAAAAGAGATAAAGAATTTAAATTAACTGAAGTCAACATTGTA
Organism: Endogone sp. FLAS-F59071; assembly: GCA_003990785.1. Classification (NCBI taxonomy): domain Eukaryota; kingdom Fungi; phylum Mucoromycota; class Endogonomycetes; order Endogonales; family Endogonaceae; genus Endogone; species Endogone sp. FLAS-F59071. The sequence continues at coordinate 12,656 of RBNK01001428.1, read as the reverse complement.
AAGGTTATAATGGATCTCAAGCATGCACTTAAGATGGTAAATAAAAAGGCTTATATATTTAGAGAATAACTTAGTAAAGAAGAAAAAAAAGAACTGAAAGCACTCATTGACAAATATTCTGATATCTTTTTAATAATCTTTAAGAAGATTAACTTGAAACTACTAAAGTATTTTTATTATATTAATATCTAAGGATACCTACTAATCAAATATGTACTATATCAAATACTACTCATATATATTAAATAGTAATAAGAAGAAATTGATGATATGGTTAAAGAAGAAATAGCTACCAAAACAAACAGCCTATAGAGATTTCCAAACATTATTATATCAAAGAAAAGACTAGAACTTGAAACCTTCACTTCAAGAATATATGCTAATTTTAGGAAACTTAATAATATTACCAAAGAAGATACCTTCCTAATACTAAGAATTAATAATATATTCTCAAAAATACTGATCTTTGCAAGCCTTTATACTACTCTCAACATAACTAGTAAATATTATCAAATAGAACTCAACAAGGAATTACAAGAAATCATCTCTTTTGTAACTCTGCAAAGCTATTAGAAGTATCTACAAATGCTATTCAGACTTAAGAATATACCAGTAAGCTTCTAGAAGATAATAACAAAGATATTTAGAGATCTCATTAGAAGAATATTACTAGTTTATATTGATAATATTATGATGTTTATAATAATATTTCTAGACCACATCAAGGTACTATATAAAGTATTCAACTAAATAAGAACTGAAGATCTTTATTTAAAACTAAAGAAGTATATATTCACTACTGAGAAAGTTACAATACTTAAGTATATTATTAACAAAGAAAGAATCTGAACTAATCTAGCCAAAGTAGAAGTCATTATCAAATTCAAATAACTTACAAACTGAACTAAGATATATGCCTTTCTAGTATTGAAATTTGATCTTCGAATGTGTGTTTGGAGTAAAGAGTGCGCTGGCTTATGAAGCCAATATGTGTGTATTTATTAATGCTAATATATGATTGATTGATACAAACAAAGATTGTCTAAGCCACAATTGAGTGACGTATAATCGATCATTGATGGGAGAGATATAATAAGCTAATAATTTCAACACTCCCCCTGCTTGACATATCTCGATAAAAATAAAAATAAAAAATGTTCAACTGTACATTATGAATGGCATCCATGAAGTACATTTACTGCAAATAACTATATGTAAAATACTACTTGAGTGATAAGAATAATATGATAAAGAAAATAAAAGTTTTTGAAAAAAGTTAGTTATATAAGCCTATTTTTGTGATCAACATTTCGAGTCTGGGTCATGCAAGTGGCTTGGTTAATGCATCAGCAATCATTTTATCTGTTACTATATAAACGATATCTATCACCGTTGATTCAACTTTCTCTCGAATAAAGTGGTGCTGGATGTTAATATGCTTTGATCGAGCATAATTAATTGGGTTTTTGGCGAGGGCAATTGCTGATTGGTTGTCTTCAAATAAGGTTATCACACAATTCTGTAAATATCCTAGCTCATCCAATAGAGTGCATAGCCAAATGGCTTCTTTCATCACATGTGCTAATGCTATATATTCTGTCTCAGTTGTTGATAGGGCAATGGTTGGTTGGCACTTGCTTGACCAGCTGATAGCTCCTCCTGATAGGTTGAAAATATAGCCTGTAGTTAATCATCGTATATTAATGTCTCCTCCCCAGTTGGTATTACTAAAACTGATCAGTTTTAGATCCTGATTGCATCCAAGGTATAGCTTATAATTGGCTGTTCCTTTAATATATATTAATAATCATTTGAGGGCATAGTGATGTTCTTGCATTGAATTGGCCAAAAATTGACTAATGATGCTAACAGCAGCAGCCAGATCAGGTCTTGTCCCGATCATCAGGTACATTATGCTATCGATCATTTGTCTGAATAGATTTTGGTCTGCAGATTTTCCTCCTTCAGCTTTGAGTTGAATAGATGGATCAAGGGGTGTACTGATTGGCTTGGCATCTATCATGTTAAACCTTGTAATGATTTGATTGGTAAAGTGACTTTGATCGATTGTGATTGTGTGTGTTTTTTGATTGCGCATAACTCAAATACCCAGAAAATGTTTAATTTTGCCACAGTCCATCATATCAAATGCATTGCTAAGCTTCACCTTGAATTTGTTCATCATTTCTATCGAATTAGCTAGAATTAGTAGATTATCGACATATATGGCAATAATTATCAGTGATTGATCATCTTGTCTTCTTCTTAGATAAATGCTATGATCTGATTGTAGTCTTGTAAAATTTGATTGGCTGAGGTAGTTGTCGATCTTCTGATTCCATATATGAGATGATTGCTTTAGTCCATACAATGATCGATTGAGCTTACACACAGCTCTCGGTAACAGCTCCAATTGGTCAATTCCTTCAGGTACCATCATGTAGATCTCCTCATCAAGATCACCATTCAGGAATGCAGTTTTTATATCCATTTGGTGAATTTCTAAGTTTAGGACTGCACCGATTGATAAGAGTGCCCTGATCAATGTGAATTTTACCACAGGAGCAAATGTTTCATCATAATCAATTCCTTGCTGTTATGAATATCCCTTGGCAACTAATCTCGCCTTGTACCTGGCAACCAATCCATCAGTGTTGAGCTTCTTTTTAAATATCCATCTGCATCCAATTGGCTTGTATCCCGCAGGCACCTCAGATACAATTGTCCACGTGTCATTATTCTTAAGTAATTTAAGCTCTTGATTGATCGCTTCCTCCTAAAGCTTTGCATCAGGTAGAGAAATTGCTTCCTTGTAGGTCATTGGGTCATCGGTTGATTCAATTAAATTAGCTTCTGGCATGCGATCTTGCCAAATTTGTAGAGCTTCAGTGTCTATCAATTGTTTGATTAGCTCCCAGGTGTTGTCGTTATCATTGTCATAGCCTAGCCATTTAACTAGATATTGCCTTTTTTCATTAATCTTGCATTCTCCGATGATCACTTCAATGACATATTCTTGATCTTCTAGATTGATGATTGTTAGGGATTTTAATATAATAGATTTATCAAATATAACATCATGGCTGATCTCTATCTTCCTATTGGTTAGATTCCAGAGCCTATATGCCTTCTTTTCATCATGATAGCCAATCATTTTAAGCTTTTTAGATCGGGGTACCAGTTTCAACCTTTTTCCTTTGCGAATATACATATATGCATCAGCTCATATGACATGTAAGTTACTAATATCAGGCTTGTGACTATGCTATAATTCAAATAGTGAAGCACTCTCCTTATTGGCTTGCATTGGCAATCAGTTGTATAAATATATAGCACTTATGGCAAGTTCAGCCCAAAGTTCGTCAGGTATGTCAGCAGTGATTTTAACGGCCCGGATCGACTCCATCAATGTCCAGTTATATTGTTCGGTGATACCATTTTGTTGCGGTATGTCCGGCGTCATTATTTCATGATAAATTCCATTTTTAATTAAAAATTCACGCATCTCAGTGTTTACATATTCTCTCTCTCCATCGGACCAGAGAATCTTCAGTTTTTGGCTCGATTGTGTTTCGGTGAATATCTTGAATGCCCGGAATCAATCAAATGTATCACTTTTGTTGTCAATAAAATATGTTGTGATGTAGCAAGTGGCATCATCAATGAATGTTAATATATATTTCACTCCATTAACTGATGGCATGGGCATTAGCCTGCACAGATCTGAGTGCACCCTTCCGATAGGTTCCATCGATCGATTTTTCACGTGTCCGAAAGGCTTGCGGTGCGACTTCGCGTATTCACACCCGGTGCATATTTCGATTTGTCCGGTCAACAGCCACACATCTCCGAGCCCTGTGACAAATTTGTTGATTGATTGCAGAATATTTCAGCCTGGATGGCCTAGCCGGTGATGTCATAATGTATAGTTATCAATCTTGTAATCAGCGATGTTTGCTTCTAGTAGCTCTGGTGATGTCAATAAATGAAATAGGTCACTATCAGCCTGTCCGATTTTGATTTCTTCATGATCTGCACCGATTTTAATTACTGATCCGTTGCTTTTAAAGGTTATGTCATTTCCGTCATGTGTCAACATATTAAATTTCTAGTGATTTCTGGTATATATAAAATGTCCCATAATTTCAGCTCGTCATTGAGCTCAATCGTCCTAATGTGCATGGTGTATAGCTTCTCGTTCCCTGCACATGTAACTAAGCCGTCGTGCTCAGCTACTGTCTCAAAAATCTCCCATTAGTTGAACATATGTTACATGGTGCCTGAATCGATGATAGCGTCAATTGCCAGATTTGCTTCGGCTCTCGGTTTAGCCTTTTCTTTTTCTGTTTTTACCCAATTGTTGAATTTGTTGCATTGGAATATTCCATGTTCTTCCTTATAGATATAGCATTTCTGAGGATGTCCCCGAAAATTCCCACCTCGATGGGCTCTATGATCACCACCTCGGTTACCTCTGTCATTATGATGACCTCCTCGATTGTTTCCATTATCATTGTTGTAGCCTCGGCCTCATCTGGCATTTCCGCCTCGGTTGCTGTGACTGCTGCCTTGGTAGCTGCCTCAGTAGCCACCTCAGTCTGTCATGTAGACTTCGTCACGCCTCTGCTTACTATCCAGGTTGAACCTGATGCATGCGAGTTATAAAGCCTCCAGTATTGTCGACATATTCTCTTGCACAAGTATTAATTCCTAGTACCTAGGGCTTAGACCTCGGAGATATTGTTGTTAAAATTATTAGCTTATTATATCTCTCTCTCCCATCAATGATCGATTGTTACGTTACTCAATCGTGGCTTAGACAATCTTTGTTTATATCGACCAATCATAATTTAGCATTAATAAATATATGCATATTGGCTTCATAAGCCAGTGCGCTCTTTACTCCAAATACATTTGAAAATCAAATTTCAACAGATTATGAGCTCCGAGCTGCTCGAATTGCAGCTCGACAACCTGAGATCTACGCAATTATAGCATCTATGCAATCATAGCAGTTACAACTGCGATTACTGTAAGTGTTTATTTAATATTGTAAACAATGCATCAAACAATGCGATAAACAATGCAACAAACAACACCGTAATAAAACAACATGATAAACAACACATAACGACATAGCATTCAATGACACGATATAACAAAATAGACAATCTATACATATCATCATCATCAGTAACAAGATCAACAAGATTGCGGTCTAAATCAAAAACAGACAACAGATATCAACCCCCTGATAATGACGACGAAGGATTGGATGGCAACCATCAGAGCAATATTAGATTTAGCCTCAATCAATAGGAACAGATGACTACAACAATCAGAAATCAGGAAGATAAATTAGACACGCTGACAACCTTAATGGGTGAATTGATGGTAAAAATCGACAAAACAAATGCATCACCTAGTGTGCCAACTAATCAGAACACAGCTACAGAAGGCAATATGCCATAAAGACAATTACCATTACTATTACCAACAACATCAACAAAGCTTAACGATCTGGCGAAGGAGTACCTAAGATCGATCAACAAATTTGATGGATCAGGAGGCGCACCCAGATTGTTTGATTACTTTGATGCCATAGAGCAATTTATCACCAGCGCTAATCTATCAGTACAAAAGGAGAAAGTCAATGCAGCGATCAGTAAAAATTACAGGCAATGCTAGAATATGGTTATGGAGGCACATGAATACATCGGGAGAATTTAATTCGTGGAATGAGCTTAAAGAGGCTATGACACAAAAATATGCACCAATGGAACAATTGTTATGAATGTGCAATAAGCTTGCGATGATGAAGCAAAAAGGATCGATCGAAGATTATAATGATGCGTTCAACCAAATTATGGCACAAATCGAAGATATAACCGACACAGAAGCTATACTGCAATATCTCCGGGGTCTAAGCCTCAGATACCAGGAATTAATACTTGTGTAGGAGAATATGCTGACAACACTAGAGGCTTTATAACTTGCATACATCAGATTTGACCCGGATAATAAATAAAGGTGCAACGAAGCCTACATGATAGACCAAGGTGGCTACCGAGGTAGCCACTGAGATGGCTACCGAGGTAGCAGTCACAACAATCGAGGTGGAAGCACTGGATGAGGCCGAGGCTATAACAATAATAATGGAAATAATCGAGGAGGTCATCATAATGACTGAGGTGGCAATCGTGGAGCCCATCGAGGCAAGAATTTTTGGGGATACCCTCAGAAATGTTATGTCTGTAAGGGAGAACACAGAATATTTCAATGCAACAAATTCAACGATTGGGTAAAAACAGAAAAAGAAAAGGCTAAACCGAGAGCCAAAGCAAATCTGGTGATTGGCGCTATCATCGATTCAGACACCACACAACATATGTTCAACCAATTGGAGATTTTCGAGATGGTGGCTGAGCACAACGGCTTGGTTATGTATGCAGGGAACGAGAAACTACGTGCGACACACGTTGGGACAATTGAGCTCGACGACGAGCTGAAATTACGGAATGTCTTATATGTACCGGAGATTACTAGAAATTTAATATCTGTGCGGGCATTGGCATGTGACAGAAATGACATAACCTTCAAAAGCGATGGATCAGTAATTAAAATCGGCACAGATCATGAAGAAATCAAAATCGGACAAGCTGATAGCGACCTATTTCATTTATCGACATCACCAGAGCTAGAAGTAAACATCACTGATTCTAAGATTGCAAACATCGCCGATTCTAAAATTGATAACTATACATTATAGCATCACTGATTGGGCCATCCGAGCCGAAATACTCTGCAATCAATCAACAAATTTGTTACAAGGCTCAGAGATATACGGCTGTTGACTGGACAAATCAAAATATATGCTGGGTGTGAACATATGAAGTCACACTGCAAGCCTTTCGGACACGTGAAAAATTGATCAATGGAGCCTATCGGAAGGGTGCACTCAGATCTATGCGGGCTGATGCCCACGCCATCAGTCAATGGAGTGAAATATATATTAACATTCATTGATGATGCCACTTGCTATGTCATAACATATTTTATTAACAACAAAAGTGATACATTTGATCGATTCCGGACATTCAAGGCATTTGCTGAAACACAATCGGGCCGAAAACTGAAGATTCTCCAGTCCGATAGAGGAGGAGAGTATGTAAACACCGAGATGCATGAATTTTTAATCAAAAATGGAATTCATTATGAAATGATAACGTCAGACATGCCACAATAAAACAGTGTCACCAAACGATATAACCGGATATTGATGGAGTCGATCCAGGCCGTTAAAATCACTGCCAATATACCTGACGAACTTTGGGGTGAACTTGCTATGAGTGCTACATATTTACGCAACCGATTGCTAATGCAAGCCAATAAGGAGAGTACTTCACCATTTGAATTATAGCATGGTCACAAGCCTGATATCAGTAACTTGTACATCATATGGGCTGACGCATATGCATATTCATAAGGGAAAAAGGTCAAAACTGGTGCTCCGATCCAAAAAGCTTAAAATGATTGACTATCATAATGAAAAGAAGGCATACAGGCTCTGGGATCCAACCAATAGGAAGATAGAGATCAGCCACGATATTATATTTGATAAATCTATTATATTAAAATCCCCAACAATTGTCAATCCAGAAGATCAAAAATATGTCATTGAAGCAAATGCAAGATTGATGAAAAAAGGCAATATCTGGTTAAATGGCTAGGCTATGATGATGACGACAACATCTGAGAGCTAATTAAACAATTAATAGACACTGAAGCTCTACAGATTTGGCAAAATCGCATGCCAGAAGCTAATTTAATTAAATCGACCAATGACCCAATGACCTACAAGGAAGCAATTTCTCTGCCTGATGCAAAGCTTTAGGAGGAAGCGATCAATCAAGAGCTTAAATCACTTAAGAATAATGACACGTGGACAATTATACCTGAGGTGCCTGCAGGACGCAAGCCAATTGGATGCAGATGGGTATTTAAAAAGAAACTCAACACTGATGGATCGGTTGCCAGGTACAAAGCGAGATTAGTTACTAAGGGATATTCACAACAGTAAGGAATTGATTATGATGAAACATTTGCTCCTATGGCGAAATTGATGTCGATCAGGGCACTTTTATTGATTGGAGCAGTCCTAAACTTAGAAATTCACCAAATGGATATAAAAACTGCATTCCTGAATAGTGATCTTAATTAAGAGATCTACATGATGGTACCTGAAGGAATTGACCAATCGGAGCTGTCATCGAGAGCTATGTGTAAGCTCAATCAATCATTGTATAGACTAAAGCAATCACCTCATATGTAGAATCAGAAGATCGACAACTACCTCAGCCAATCAAATTTTACAAGACTACAATCAGATTATAGCATTTATCTAAGAAGGAGACAAGAAGATCAATCGCTGATAATTATTGCCATATATGTCAACAATCTACTAATTCTGGCTGATTTGATGGAAATGATGAACAAATTCAAGGTGGAGCTTAGCAATGCATTTGATATGATGGACTGTGGTAAAATTAAACATTTTTTGGGTATTCGAGTCATGCATGATCGAAAAACACACATGATCACAATTGATCAAAGTCACTTTGCCAATCAAATCATTACAAGGTTTAACATGACAGATGCCAAGCTAATCAGTACACCCCTTGATCCATCCATTCAACTTAAAGCTGAAGGGGGAAAATCCGCAGACCAAAGTCTATTCAGACAAATGATCAGTAGCATAATGTACCTGATGATCAGGATGAGACCTGATCTAGCTGCTGCTGTCAGCATTATCAATCAATTTTCGGCCAATCCAATGCAAGAACATCACCATACCCTCAAACGATTATTAAGATATATTAAAAGAACAGCCAATTATAAGCTGTGCCTTGGATGCGATCAAGATCTAAGACTGATCGGTTTCAGTAATGCCAACTGGGGAGGAGATATTAACACACGACGATCAACCATGGGTTATATTTTCAACCTATCAGGAGGAGCCATCAGCTGGTCAAGCAAGTACTAACCAACCATTGCCCTATCAATAACTGAGGCAGAATATATGGCATTAGCACATGTGACAAAAGAAGCCATTTGGCTATGCACCCTATTGGATAAGCTAGGATATTTGCAGAATTGTGCGACAACCTTATTTGAAAACAACCAATCAGCAATCGCCCTCGCCAAAAATCCAATTAATTATGCTCGATCAAAGCATATTGACATTCAGCACCACTTTATTCGAGAGAAAGTTGAATCAAAGGTGATAGATATCATTTACATAGTGACAGATAAAATAATTGCTGATGCATTAACCAAGCCACTTGCGTGACCAAGACTTGAAACGTTGATCACAAAAATGGACTTACGTAACTAACCTTCTAAAACTTTTATGTTCTTTATCATGTCATTCTTATCACTTAAGTAGTATTTTATATATAATTATTTGTAGTAAATGTACTTCATGGATGCTATTCGTGATGTATAGTTGAACATTTTTTATTCTTTTATTTTTATTCATTTATTTTATCGAGATATGTCAAGCAGGGGGAGTGTTGAAATTATTAGCTTATTATATCTCTCTCTCCCATTAATGATTGATTGTTATATCACTCAATCATGGCTTAGATGATCTTTGTTTATATTGACCAATTATAATTTAGTATTAATAAATACACACATATTGGCTTCATAAGCCAGTGCGCTCTTTACTTCAAACACATTCGAAGATCAAATTTCAACAATTGTGGTATAGCTTTTGTATCAGTTATGTCTTCGATTTGCACCATAATTTAGTTGAACACATCATTATAATTTTTGATCAATCCTTTTTGCTTCATTATCGCAAGCTTATTGCGCATTCATAACAATTGTTCTATTGGTGCATATTTTTGCGTCATAGCCTCTTTAAGCTTATTCCATGAATCAAATTCTCCCAATGTGTTCATGTGCCTCTGTAGCCACATTCTAGTGTTACCTATAATTTTACTAATTGCTACGTTGACTTCCTCCTTTTATACTGATAGATCAGCGCTGGTGATAAATTGCTCTATAGCATCAAAGTAATCAAATAATCTGAGTATGCCTCCTGACCTATCAAATTTGTTGATCGATCTCAGATACTCCTTTGCCAGATCGTTAAGCTTTGTTGATGTTGTTGGTGATGGTAATTGTATTTATATTTATAGTGTGTTGCCTTCTGTAGCTGCATTCTGATTAGTTGGCGTGCTGGGTAATGCGTTTGTTTTGTCGATTTTTGCCATCAATTCGCCCAATAGAGTTGCCAGCATGTCTAATTTATCTTCCTGATTTCTGATCATTGTAGCCATCTGTTTCTGTCAATCAAGGCTAAATCCTATATTGCTCTGATGGTTGCCATCCAATCCTTCGTCATCATCAAGGGTTTGATATCTGTTGTCTGTTTTTGAGTTAGACTGCAATCTTGTTGATCTTGTTGCTAATAATGATGATGTGTATAGATTGTCCATTTCATTGTGTCATTGAATACTATGTCATTATGTGTTGTTTATCACATTGCTTTATTGTGGTGTCGTTTGTCATATTGTTTATTGTATTGTTTGACGCATTGTTTACAATGTTAAATAAATGCTTACTGTAATTGCAGTTGTAATTGCTATGATTGCGTAGATGCTATGATTGCATAGATCTCAAGTTGTCGAGCTGTAATTCGAGTGGCTCGGAGCTTATAACCTGTTGAAATTTGATCTTCAAATATGTGTTTGGAGTAAAGAGCGTGCTGGCTTATGAAGCCAATATACATGTATTTATTAATGCTAATATATGATTGGTCAATACAAACAAAGATTATCTAAGCCACAATTGAGTAACATACGATTGATCATTGATAGGAGAGATATAATAAGCTAATAATTTCAACATCTAGGACTAGCCTTGTATTATCACCAATATATCTAAAACTTTGCAAGTCTAGCTGAACCTTTATATATAACTTTGATAAAAAGCTTTAACTAGATAGAAATTAATAAAGAATAAAATAAATTAAAGCAGGAGATATTTAATGCATTAAAGAAGACTTTGGCAACTAAACTAGTCTTAGTAAAACTAAACTGGAAAAGGCTTTTCAAGTTGTATATAGTATAATAGACTAAAATATATTAATAGTGAAATACTCAGAAAATAGAGTAAGTATAGAAAATACATTTTAGAGGTCTTAGTAGATTATGCAGTAGTATTTTAAGAAGGGTATATACATTAAGTATTAACTAGTAAAAATTAAGTACTATTGATTAAATAAAGGTATATCTGTAAAAATTTCAAAAACTATTCTAATTACTTACTCCCTAAGTAAGGCTTTAGTATCTCTCAAGTTATCTAGTATAAGCTTTCTTAGCTTGTTGTAGTCTAAATTTTATTGTTAATTATGAGTGAAGTATTTATAAGAAATTATAAGGTGCTATATAGGCAGCTACTCAGATTACTATTTGAATTTCTAATTAGCTTGATTAAATATAAGATACAAATTGTTTAGTTAAGATATAATAAAATACCATATTAGATTATCATATAATTAGGTGGTGAAATAATATATCAGATTAGAATACTATTTTAGGTTATAGTGATATTATAAATTTTAATAATACTAAGAGTCTTAATAATATTAAGAGTTATAATATTATTGAGATTATATAACTGTGATCCCACATAATCAAAATTGGTATTATCACAAAATGTTTCATTACATCTTCATTAGAAAACTATTTTCAATTTATAGTCTATGACTAGCATCTATACTCATAGGCTGTTTGTAGGCTATTTGTAGGCTGTTCTAGCTAGTTCATAGTTCACAATATTGTTTTAGTAGAGTTCTAAGATAGTTTATAGCTGTTCATAGCTATTTACTAATAATAGTTTGTAGTCTATAACTAGCATCTATGTTCATAACTATTTTATTTATAGCTCTTAGTAAAATAGTTTGCAGCTCTTAATAAAATAGTTTATGGATTAATTAACTATTTTTCTAATATCTTTCCTTTCTCTAAGTTAGATATTGAAATATAGTTCTAACTTGGAGAAATCTTTCTATAATTGTTTTACTTCCTTCTCTAACTTCTTTATATCATTCTATATAAGATGATTTAGTTGGAATATACTATATTGGAAATAGTTCAAAGCACCAGACTTGTGCTTGAATAGCTAATAGATTCATTCAGCTAATCTTAAAGTATAGACAAGGAGTGCTCCTTTGAGGGCTTATTAGTAGATCTCCTTATCCTTCTAGTTTTAGATGTGTTTAACTTCTTCTTTTCAAAGTTGTACAATTCAATAGTACTCCTTTCATTCATTGATTCATACTAAGTGCTGTCTTCTTTGAATATTGTATAAGATTAATTAGGTCTTCTGTAAGGTCAATTTTTTCATTTTCTTGAAAGTTTTCTAGGGGTTCTATATATCAGTATATCTTAATCAGGTTGACTTGGACTTTATAGAAGTTGTTCCAGCAGGGTATAGTATTTCTTGAAGTAGTTATAGTTGTTGTAATTATTAGCTTATTATATCTCTTCTATCAATGATCGATGCATCAACGATCGATCATACGTCACTCAATTGTGGCTTAGACGATCTTTGTTTGTATCGACCAATCATAATTTAGCATTAAT
>RBNK01001427.1:0-15441 GCA_003990785.1 Endogone sp. FLAS-F59071 | reverse complement strand
TGTTTTTTTTTTTTGTTGGTTTCATACCAAGATTTTTTTTGAGTATTTGGCTTTTACTCACTTAAAATAATTTTATTGTCAGTGTTATTCTTGGCTAAAGTTGATATTCTAATATTCCAACTGAATTATATACTATTTTTACAAATAGTTGCTATTTCATCAATTTTATTAATTTTCATAGCTCTCCAGTTATCTCCAACTACTGATGAAATCAAAAAGTGGAATATAGATCACCTTATACTACATCTTATAGAGAAGTTTCCTAATGACTTTGATAATGAAGATTTTAATATTTTGAGAATTAAAAAAATTAAAGACTATGTATTCTTGTTGATAAAAAAAGAAACTCTTATAAAATATGCTATAAAAGGCAGACCAGTATCTATTATTGGTAGATATGTTAAAGAATTGAATAGTATGTATTATTAACTCACTTATCTCTATTCATCTATCTATCTATTGTGATAGCTGACTCCCAACTTAACTGATTTTCGTGAATTTTGTACTATGCTTGATTTAGGAGTTACTATAACATTCTGTACCCTTCCATTTTTAGTCATTAATGACTTTTATTTCTGCTTGATGACTTTTATTTCTGCTTGATAACTTTTATTTCTGCTTGACAACTTTTATTTCTGCTTGACGACTTTTATTTCTACTTGACAACTTTTATTTCTGCTTAATGACTTTTATTTCTGCTTAATACCACCACCAGAGTCATTACGTATTCTTCACAACAATTGGATTGTAATTTTCATAGCAAAGTCTTTATTAGTTGTTCTTTAGTCTCTCAATTTGTATAAATACCTCCTCTATTTCTATCTAAATAAATCAGTTTGCATAGAGTCTTGGAATATCTCAATATCAGTCATAGTAAAACCTGAAGAGTACAGCACAAAGCTGTAGTAAGGATATGCAAAGGGAGATATTATGTCTGACACTCTGAGCATTCTCAACGAATGAACAAATAAACGAACGAATGACTAGTTATTAGTACATTTGCTACACTATCTATATTTTATTTATTTATTTTTATTAATCTAACTACTTTTAAAGAGTTTATATTTGATTTATAATAATATATATTATTAGTTTATTTTTATTCTACTCTCATTATCTTATTCTATTCTCTCTATCACTCTATCACTTTTTTTATATTTATTGTAATAGCCAACTTATAATTTACTTGATTTTTAAGAACTTATTACTTATTTTGAAGTTACTATAACTTGCTACTTTTAGTTATCTATTTACTTTTATTCTAGTATTACTTCTGATAATAAATCTTTACTCTTGATAAAAAAACCTTTACTTCTAGCAATAAACCTTGCTTCTGATCTTATCTATTATTAATTATCTCTCAGATTATCTCTAAGTTATCTTTTATTATAATAAGAACTTAGTTTTAGCAAGCTACTTATATTTTTTTTCAATTTTATATAAATATTTTCTTTATTTTTATTTAAATAAAGTTAGTTCTTTTGAGTCTTTAATATATCTTAAGTAAGTTATACTAATAATACTATATTTATATATTGAGAGACTCTTAAGTAATAAAAATACTATTTCTATATTCTATATATTCTTACTTGCATCAAAAAAATGGTTAATTAATCTATAAACTATTTTACTAAGAGCTGCAAACTATTTTACTAAGAGCTATAAACAAAATAGCTATAGATATAGATACTAGTTATAAACTATAAACTATTATTAGTGAACAGCTGTGAACTATCCTAGAACTCTACTAGAACAATATTGCAAACCTTAAACACCTCTAAAACAATATCACAAACTATGAACTAGCTAGAACAGCCTACAAACAGCCTATGAACAGCCTATGAGTATGGATACAAGTCATAGACTATAAACTGAAAATAGCTTCCTAATAATGTCTCTGAAGATATCTATTATTGCTACTTGAAAGGTTGCTAGTATATTATATAATCCAAAAGGTATATATATATATTGATAGTATCTATCTAGAGTTACAAAGGCTGCTTGTTCACTTGCTTTAAGGGTTAAAGTAATCTAGTGATATCTAGTATATAGTTAAAGCTTAAAAAGTATATTAGCTCTTGCTTGATAAGGTTTAACAGATCATCAATCTTTAGTATTAGAAATGTATTCTTCTTGGTAATAGTGTTGAGTATTTGAAAATCCATATATATTCTCAGTACTATCTTCTCAGTTCTAATTTTATCTTTATTGATGATGATCTCCTTTATTGGTGTAATGACAATGAGGAATCTCCAGGAGCTATTTAATTTGACTATAACTCCATCTTATTCTAACTATATGATTTTTTTTGTTATCTATCTTTAGTAACTTAGATTCAGTCAGTAAGTAGCTTTCTTAATTAGTTCCTGATTATCTGTGATAATATAATGCTAATATTTTGAATTAGCTTTTGTAGTATTCTCTAGTCTAGTTACAAAGATATCTTGGTTTGACAGAATGATTGCTTTTATCTTCTGTTTCTGGTCTTCCTTTAGTTCTTTACTAATCTTGATAGCTAATTAGTTATTTTATCCTTCCTCTTTTCTATTAGCTGATATGTTCTTACAGTAAACAATAGCTATACTGATTCTAGTTAAATCAAATCCTCCTTTTCTTCTAGCAGTTATTCTGAAAAGGTTTAGGTATTTTTCTTTAAGGGTTACAGTGGTGTAAGGTAGGATAATTATCTCTATAACTTAGTTTTCTTTTTCTAACTCTATCTAAGTAATGCAGTTTCAATTAACAATGATTACTCAAATGGTATTTGTATAGTCTTGATCAATCACTTCTACATTGGTGATTAGTCCTGCTTTGGCTAGGGAGCTCTGTAGTTTCATTATTCCAAAGTATCTTTCTAGTATTTCTAATACAAATCTGGTGTCGATGATGGTGCTTTCTTCTAGTAGTAATAAGATATTATAAAGGGTGTGTAGATCAAGATTAGCTGATCCTTTAGTTGCATGCTGAGGTAAGAGTAACTCTTTATTAGTTTATTAGGCATTTATAATTATATTGACTATATCTTTAATGTATTAATAAGGGTACTGATAATCTCAATCTTTATAGAAGATTCTGTGATACTTATAGTCAAAATTCTTATCTTCATACTTTATTCTTATAGTGACTATCTATATATCTTTGATATTCTATTCATCTCAGTACTTGTTCTAGAAGTTATTATAATTTCTGAAGAAATGTGATTTACTAATATTCAGTACTCATTTTTTGCAGATATCCCAGATGTATATTTCATCTTTGAAGGGGTACAAGTTTTGTCTAGAATATAGTTCTTAAGATAGGTTCAGCATCTACTGTTTCCTAATAGAGAGAATTCTTCTTAGTTTTCTTAAGTGAATAGGCAAATGTTATTGAAGAGTTTCTTCTTGGGGAATTCTCTTGACATTTAGGCAACTGCATATTTGTTCTGCATGTTCTATATAATAGATTCTTTCCTTACAGAAGGGGCAGTACTAGTGTTGCATGTTCCTGTTGATAAGCTGGTTTTTCTTCTTTCTGAATAGTCATTGATATCTATTGTAGGCTTGCTCTTTATTGTCAGTATCTTCAAACTTCATAATGTCTTCTACTTAAGTTACTAACATTTGATTTATATTGTTGGTAGTATCCTCACTATCCTCCTTTAGTTGTGAGACTATTACTTAGTTTACTTTATCAGTGATATCTTCTACTTCAGGTTATGCTATTTTTTAGATATTAATAGGTATAGTGATGGTTCTTCCTTGACAGGTTATTTTTATATATTTCTAAAGATATTAATAACTGCTTGGGCTTTCTCCAACTATTCATTTTCTAGGATGATATCATAGATCTATATATTGATAACAAGCATCATTAGAAAAATAGTTAATTAATCTATGAACTATTTTATAAAGAGCTGAGAACTATTTTACTAAAAGCTATGAACAAAATAGCTACAGACACAGATACTAGTTATAAACTACAAATTATTATTAGTAAATAGTTGCAAACTATACTAGAACTCCACTAGAATAATATCACAAACCATGAACACCTCTAGAACAATATCATAAACTATAAACTGGCTAGAACAGTCTGTGAATAGGCTGAGAACAGCCTATGAGTATAGATACTAGTTATAGATTATAAACTGAAAATAGTTTCCTGATGATAGTAATAGAAATAGTTAGATCTCTAAATCTAATAGATATGTCCTTCATTTTTCTAAGAGATACTATATATTTACTACTTAATGTTATGAATCTAAGGGTAGTGGGCTGTTTAATTCTCTATCCTAATCTGTCAAGTACTTTCTTTGCAATGATGTATCCTTCAGCTACTAAGTCAATAATTGCTTTAAATGGCTATGACTCAATAGTGCATATAGTGATAGTAAAGACTTTCTTGGTATCTTCTTTATCACTTTCTTCTTCAGCTAGTTGTGCTTGATTAATCTTAATAACCTTAAATCTTGGCTTGGCTCTATTTACATTAGAAAAATAGTTAATTAATCTACAAACTATTTTACTAAAAGCTGCAAACTATTTTACTAAAAGTTATAAACAAAATAGCTATAGATATAAATGCTAGTCATAGACTATAAACTATTATTAGTAAATAGCTGTAAACTACTCTAGAACTTTGCTAAAACAATATCATAAACTACAAACATCTCTAGAATAATATTGCAAACTATAAACTAGCTAGAACAGCCTGCAAACAGCCTGAGAATAGCTTATGAGTACAGATGCTAGTTATAGACTACAAACTGAAAATAGTTTCCTAATACAGTCCTTCACGGATTTGTGTCTTGATCATCAGGTTAAGTTCTACAACTTATACAAATGTTATGCTAACTTGTTAGTCCTTTAAGTCTTGCCAGGCATCATAGTGATATATTTTGATATAGTGTATTTGAGGTTCATGGTTTGGACTTTCAGACATTAGTTGATCTTAACTAAATTCTTCAAACTTGTTGAAATCTGGTGTCTTATAAATAACTAATAGCTTCTTTCATTTAATTACCACTTTAGGTTTCTTATCTTTTTTTAATCCTTTGACTTGATTATATAATTTCTTGGTAGCTAGTCTAGGCTTCCTTCATTAGGAAACTATTTTCAGTTTGTAGTCTATGACTAGCATCTATATTTATAGATATTTTATTTATAGCTCTTAGTAAAATAGTTTGCAGCTCTTAATAAAATAGTTTGTGAATTAATTAACTATTTTTCTGATGTTGTAACTTTGTTAGTGACCTTTCTAGTGCTCTTGCTGCTGGTTACTTAGTGCTGCTCAATAGTTTGTTTTAGACTAACAGTTCCTAGCTACATATATATTCTTCTTCTTTGCAGTAGAAGTAGGTAAGAGATTGGTTATTGTCCTTATCATTTCTATTATTTCTATTATTTCTTTAGTTTATTGGTTGAGTATTGTATAACTATTGCTGATATCTTGGTTGCTATTGCCTTTTTTCAATATTAGTTAGATAAGCTTTTATTTGGGCAAACTTAGCAGTGAGTTTATCAATATCTCTGTCAGTAGGTACTGGTTTGACTACAATGGTTGACAAGATTGCAACTTTGACAATATCTCTTCTTCTAAAACTTAATACTATAATCTACTTGTAGATGTCTTGTTTAGAGTTCCTTGCAAGCTAATAGTATTGAGTATAGTTTACCTTTCCTGCTAAGTCTAGAGCTATTGATGCTAATTAAATAGTAAGGGCCAATTCTACTTAAATATTATGACGGAACATTTTGTGATGACATATAATTTGATCATGTGAGATCACAGTCATGTGACTCATAATAACACTGAGACTTGAAGTGTTATTGAGATCTGAAGTGTTATTGAGATCCGTAATCACATTATAACCTAAAATAGTATTTCGATCTGATATATTATTTCACTGCCCAATTACATTATAACCTGATATATTATTTTATTATATTCTAGCCAATTAATTTGTACCTTATATTTAGCCGAGCCAATCAGAAATTCGAGTAGTAACCTGGGTAGCTGCCCATATAGCACCTTGTAATTTCTTATAAATACCCTGCTCGCAATTATCAATAAAATTCAGACTGTAACAAGCTAGGGAAGCTTATAACAGACAACCCAAGGGATACTAAAGCCTTACTCAAGGAGTAAGCAATTGAGATAGTTTCAAGATTCTAACAGATATACTTTATTCAATCAATCATACTTAAATTCTTGCTAGTTAACATCTATATCAACATATTACCCTTCTTAAGATACTACCACATAAACTGCTAAGACCCCTAAAAACATATTTTCTGCACTTGCTCAATTCCGAGTATTTCGCCATTAATATATTTTAGTCCACTACAATATCTAGCATAAATAAAGATTCTACTACTTGATCTCTGACTGTGACATTATATTCTGCTTATTCAATCATATCTCAAATCTTAGTATAGAACTCCATTAGTGACTCATTCTGTCCTTATATAGTAATAAGTATCTGATCTCTCAACTGTTGCTAAATTTCTGCAGTGTAGTAGGTATTTGTCAATTAGATATAAACAGCTTTGATAGTTGTATCATTAGTTGGTAGTACTACAATTATTCCAGCTGCAATTGCTGCATTATAATATACCTTATCTATTCCTTTAAGAGTAGCTACTAACACTGGTTCTTTCTGTGCTAGTATCAATAATTTTGCTACTGTGAATAGCTTTATTTTCTTAATGAACTTAAGAACTAATTTGGCAGAGATATATCTTGAAAAGGTGGGTAGTAAAAATGATATATTGGTATTATGATATTCTTTGGGTTCTTTAAATATATTAAACAATTTTTTGATTCTAAAATTATTAGTCTAAATCCAGATAGGTGCTTCCAATTCTTTATAATAAACACTTGCTACTCTATCACTTTCATCAGATATATTGGTAGTAGTTATATATAATTCTAAGAGTATATGCTCATAGGTAACAGTAAGTCCAATAGTCTTAGTTGATATATCTAAATAATTTGATTTTTAAGATTGCCTTTGATAGTGTCTTCTAATCAGTATTCATATAATTCTTAGTAGTAAATCTAAATAGTTCATCTTGAACTATAGTACTATCTTCTACTAGAGGTGCTCTGCTGTAATGTTCTTCTCTAAGGTTGTTATAGTAGTGAAAATATATCATAGAAGTAGGTCTTCAATGAAAATCAAATGTTATCCCCCTCAAGTTGGATACTAAAATATAAGGATAAAACTCTAAGATTAGCTAAATATAGAATATTTAAAGGGCTCAATTGGGAACTAGTAGCTGGACTAAGTTCTATATATAGAGGATCAAAGAGTATATAAAATAAGATATAGAGGAATAATACTCAAAATTAAAAGAATTATATATCTTATGAGGTGCAAAGGATTATAAGTCTTTGGATATATATCAATAATCAAGTTAATCTGTCAATATCTAAAAGTAATATATCTCAATATATCTTAGTTTGAAAATCACTAAGCAAATACTTCTTTACTAGTTTCATTCAGATCTTAGACTTTGTATTTGGGCTTAAGCTTAGGTAAAGATTTATTGAATGAAAATACAGAGGGTATTTATACAAAACTTGAAGGATAGTACTAAATATAATAATGATATATTAAAAATTGTTAAGAAATTATACATTAAGATCTTTATGAACAAATGGAACTGTGATTTTCAGAATTGGGGTGAAATCAGTGATTTTAAGGAGATTGCTAATTTCAGTAAAATCATTGACCTCAGGGGGTATAAGAGTGAAATCATCAATAGCAGTGAGGTTGGTAATTTCTTGTAGCATAGTAATAAAGTTATCCTCATAGTCAGTGAAAGTATTGACTTTAGTGAAATTATTAATTTCACTATTATTTTTATAAATTATTTGTGATACAGTAAAAGAGTCATTATCATCAGTTTTGGGAGCTAGGGAAATAACTTATGAGTTTGCTATAGTATTAGTCTCAGGGTCTTAAGAGGCTTCGAATTCTCTGAGAGTCTCGAAAGCTGCAAAGTCAAGAGTTATAAGAGCTTCAAAGTTCACAAAATCATTAGAGATAACTGTATTGAGATCAAGAGTTCTGAATTCTCTAATGTTGTTGTCTTTGAGGGTTCAAAATCATCAGAAACAATGAGTTTTAAGAGTGTGGATTCTTTATTATCATTCTCAGAGGATAAGGGGTCTTTGAGATTAAACTCCTCCAAAAGAGTATTAAGGATATCTAGATACTAGCTGGTTATTATTTGGCTCTAGTACTTGAAGCTTAGTCTTCCCAAATATGGTACCACTGTTGGTCAGTACTTGAAGACTTGATATGTCCTTATTCTAAGTTTCCTCTGATTCCTAATAAGGCCAAAGCTGTGAGCAGTTTAGTTTTCTTTTAATCCTTTATCTATAGTAATATATAAGGCATATCCTAACTAGTAGTAGGACTTAAAATAAAATATATTTTGTATTCAAGAGAAGTATTCTATATTGTTGAATATAATATCTACTATATCTATAAGATCTTCTATATAATTAATCTTAATTGAGGCCTATAGTTTTATGTTTTAATATAGAAATACTTGTTGAATCATATTAGTTATGACAGATATATCTAGGGGAAGTAGTTAGATCCTTTTTGCAGTGTTTTCTCTAGTATAGGATCCTGGCCTCTTATTGGCTGAATTCCTGATAGATGGCATTATCTTAATATAGAATATTTGATAGTGGTTACTAAGGTTAAAATATATATCTCTTCTTATTAGCAATATTATAATTTTCAGCTACTGAATGATATTATAAAGAAGAATACCTTCTCTCTACCTTTAATTAATGACATCTTAAGTATGCTAGAGCCTAGAGTAAAATGGCTATCTGTGATCAACTTGATTTCTAGATTTTTCTAGATTAACCTTATACTTCAAACTATTGAATAGATGGTCTATATTATGATAAAAGAATAATGGAAATATTTGAAGATACCCTTTAGACTATACAATACCCCTACTATATTCCAGCAAATAATGAACAAGACCTGATCAGAAAAGGTCTTTTAGTCTATATCAATGATATAACAATCTATATAAAAACATTTAAAGCTCACCTGATGACCCTGTAGGAGGTCTTACTTAGACTGTGACAGGAAAGCCTTTTCTTGAAGCTAAGCAAGTGTATATTTGTAACTAACTAGGCTTTGTTATTAACAAGAATAGCCTGAGAACTGATCTAGAGAAGATTGTCACCATTGCCAAGTTTTCTTAACTTACTAACTAGATAATAACTAGAGCCTTTCTGAGCTTGGCTATATATTATTAATAGTTTATCTAAGGCTTTGCAGAGATTGCTATTCCCCTTAATTAATTACTATGTAAGGACCTTTGGTTCAGCTAGCATAACAAACAGCAATAGGCTTTCAATACAATTAAGTTTATACTTTGTTTGAAGCTAGTTCTAGTACAATCTGACTAGAGTAAAATATTTTATCTATATAAATACATGTTCTATAGGACTTGATACAGTCCTATCTTAAGATAATAACTAAGGATAGAAAAGAGTTATTCTTTATCAAAGTCTAGTGACATCTAGAATAGAACAAGACTACAGTCCAATGAAGCTTAAATGCTTGATAATAGTCTAGGCCATTAAGAAGTTGAGATACTATTTAATTAGCTGATACTTCAAGATTATTACTGACCACAGTATGCTCAAGTAGCTTTTTGATATAAAGGACTTATATAGAATATATACCTATTAGATAGTTATGTTATAAGAGTACAATATCAAGATCTTGTATTACAAGAGAAGCAAATATCAAAATATAGATATACTCTTAAGAACCCTATATAGTGCTCAAGGTAAAGCACTACCCTAATGAATCAAATACTATACTACAACCTTATAGTTTAGTTAGCAATGTATAAGGTAAGAGAAGATATAGATAAGTAGATAAAGAATATATTAACAATAATAGAGAAGCAGTATGAGTTAGAAGGGATAACACTTTATTATAAGAGATGTGAAACACTAATACCAGTCATATGGGAAGGAAGAACAAATAATATTATTAAGCTAGTACATGACCATCATTTCACTAGCTATATAAGTCAGGCAAATATATACTATAAACTACAAGGTTATACATAGTAGCTAGCAATACAAGATAACATAGTAGAGTATATATAATAATATAATACATATCAAAAATAAGCACAAGCAAAGAATATACTGGAAGTAATATCAGTAATAATTCAGACTAAACTATTTTTACATATCAGCATTAATATTATAGGTCCAATACTTATTATACTAATAAGGAAGAGATATATTATTTTATCAGTAGATTTTTTTACTAAGTATATTAAAGCAATTACCATTGAGAATACTGATATATAAATGGTTATTAAGTTCTTACACACAGATATTATCTGCAGATACAAAGTACCTAAGGAAATCACTAGTAACTATAATACTAAATTCCTCAATAAATTAGTATAAAAGTTAGAACAAATGTATTATATCAAATATATTCAGACAACAGCCTATTATCTCTAAGAGAATAGACAGACAGAATGAATCAATCAAATAGTCAAGAACATCTTTGCTAAGATCATCAGTCAAGAAGATATATAGGACTATTACCTTAACAGTACTCTTTTTACTATATACGTAAACAATTTGATAAAGATCAATAGAGTTCAGCCCTTTTAAGCTCATCTATAGTGATCTATGTAATGTAATTGCTCCTGAAACTCCTGAAATCTATGAGGATACTGCTGCACTATAAATGATTCATGAGACCCTAATGCTATCACTAGCTACAATGCAGCCAGCTGTAATACAGTTAGCCAACTGTGTTGCAGCCAGCTGCAATGCAGCTAGCTACAATACAGCTAGCTGTGATACAGCCAGCTGTACTACAGCTAGCCGACCCTTAGCTTACTCTAATTAGTAATTCCTCTGAAGTAGTCCCATTTGTCTATAAAGACTTGAATATAGAATTTCTTAGCAATTTTTAATATATTATTATATTCAGTATTATCCTTCAAGTTTTGTATAAATACCCTCTTTATTTTTATTCAATAAATCTTTGTCTGAGCTTAAGCCTAAATACAAAGTCTAAGACTCAAACAAAACCAGTAAAGAAGTATTTACTTAGTGATTTTAAAGCTAAGATATATTGAGATACATTGCTTTTAAATATTGATAGATTAACTTGATTGTTAATACACATCCAAGGACTTACAATCTTTTATACTTTATAAGACATATATCCCTTTGAAATTGAGTATTATTCCCCTACATCTTACCTTATATACTCTATAATTTTTTATATATATAGAACTTAGCTCAGCTACTGGTTCTTGATTGAGCCTATAAATCTTCTATATTTTGCTAATCTTAGAGTCTCATCCTCACAATATCTAGCTAACTGCAGTTCTTAAATATATATCCATTTTAGTTATATCTAAAGTATCTTATATTTTTAATTAGATATATATTTGATTTAGTTATAGGAGATAGGTTTGCTATAAATTGTTAGATAGGTTATTGGATATTAATTTGCCTTTTTAAGTCTGAAATAGATATAGTCATTTTGCTTATTTATTTGATAAGATTATCTATGACTAAGTTCTTTCAAGTAGCTGCTCTCTAGTTAACTATAGTCAGTGTAAGAATAGATACTATTACTGATACTGCTTAAAGTTCTTGAAGGTTATTTGATAGTATTTACTATATTATATCTTATTTAGAGTTTTGTATAGCCTAATACTTCTTTATATAGTCAACTTTCTAAGTATAGTTTAGTATAACTAAGCTAGAGTATACTTAAATAGCAATTTTTTAATAAAGTTCATTTATGAATGATTACTTATTAATGAGGTTCTGATTAGCTACTAAATATCTTATAAGGTTTACTATATATCAAATTTTTGTATATAAGATAAAGAGACTTTTATTATCTTTTTGTATATTGACACTAGCTAGTCCTTTATATTTTACTATATGTCAGTTATATGGTAGATAGCTCTTAACTATATGATGATATTAGTAAAGGTTACTTATATATTTGCTTCAGTATCTACTTCTCTTACTTCTACTATAAATCTTCTAACTACTATACCTACGTACTACTGCCACAGTATTATAAGTTTTTTTTTTTTTTTTTTTTTTTTTTTTTTTAAAGAGATACTACAAGTTGGTTTTTTTTTTAAAAAAGAGTAAATACTGCAAGTTAGTTATTTTAAGGAAGAGTATATATATATGAGTTATCCAGCCTAAGGAGATAAGTAGCTGTTAAGATACTATATATTTTAAGAGGTAAGTAGAGTCTAAGACTAGCTAGTATAAAAGTAACCTAAGAAGATTTCAAAGGCAGTAATGTTGAGATCCTCAAGGTGTAATATAACATTCTTGCTATTTATATAAATCAAATATATGAGAATTAAAAGTATAAGATAATAAGTAAGTAAAGATTGAAGATAAGATAGATCTTAAAAGTTAGAATATAGAATTATATTTAAATAGTAACTATAAGTGAAGCTAACTTGGTTAAGGTAATTACAAATAATATTATATAAGAAGGTAGAATATTTCTATAGAGCTATAGCAATTAGGAGCTATATAGCAGTAGTATGGATACTATAAGTTTTTTTTTTTAAGGAGATGCTACAAGTTAGTTTTTTTGAGGAGAGTAAATACTGTAAAATTTTTTTTTTTAAGACTAGATACTAAGGAGAAGATGTTAATACTAAAGTTATAATACTGAAAAGGGAAATTGAGGAGAGAATACTAAAGGAGGAAATATTAAGAAGGAAAACTAAAGAGGATATCAAGAAGGGAAATCAAAAAGGAAATTCTAAAGAGAACAATAAGAGGAAACTAAGGAGATACTATAAAAGAGAGTACTATATATATATATTTTTCTAAGGAAGATACTACATATAAGCTAAGAAGTTTGTTTTAAAAAACAAGTTTGTTTTAAAGAGAGAGGATGTTACAAGTAGAAGAAATACTATAAGTTAATTTTAAAATATTATTTATTTATCTAAATAGTATTTAAATAATAATCTAATAACTATTTTTAGATAGTGCTCTTAGATTATATCTAAGTAAGAATTTAGATTATATTTATATAAGTCTCTAATAGTAAGCTTTTAGATTATATTCAAGTAAGATCTTATCTAAGTAAAACCTTAAATAATAAATCTTTAGATTATATTTAAAATCTTAAATTATAGAGATACAGTAGCTTACAAAAATTCTAAATCACCATATACTTAGAGCTTTGATTGCTTATTAGTTATCAATGAATTATGTTTTTATTATAATAATTTATATTATTATTCATATAAATATATTTTATATATATATATATATATAAAATATACAATTTATTTTAAAAAAATATATATATCAACTATATTATATAATAATCAATTTATAATTTTTGTAACAATTTACAAGTTATTGTAAATACTGCAAATTTCACAATTCTGTCTAAATATCAGTTTGTAATTTGTATCATATCATATCTCACTACCTCACTACCTCACCACCTCACCATCTTACTACCTCACTACCTCACTATCTTATATAACCACCCTTAGCCTTAATTATATCATCAATTCTCTATAGTATCATCTCAATAATCTTGTTGATAGTCTTAGCATTGATAGCTTCTCAGATATCTTGCAATTTGTTTTAAAGATCCTCTTGGCTGATTAGGGGATAGGGTAAATTACATAAGCAATGCTTAGCTTTATTCTACAAGTGTTTGATAGGATTCAAGTCAGATGATTGGGCAGGCTAGCTAAGAACATTGATATTATTATCATCTAGCTATTGTTTTATTGATTTTGCTATATGTTTTAGATCATTGTCATGTTAGAATATAATCTCCAAATAATGCAGATTATACTACTGAAGGTTTTATATAAGTTTATTATCCAATATTTATTAGTAGAGTACTGCATTGAGGTTGCTATTAATGTAAGTAAGAAATCAAACACCTTGCATCAATATATATTATTAGAAAAATAGTTAGTTAATCTACAAACTATTTTACTAAGAGCTGTAAACTATTTTACTAAGAGCTACAAACAAAATAGCCATGGATATAGATGCTAGTCATAGACTATGAACTATTATTGGCAAATAGCTATGAACTACCCTAGAACTCTGCTAGAACAATATCATGAACCTTGAACACCTCTAGAACAATATTGTGAACTATAAACTAGCTAAAACAGCCTGCAAACAGCCTGAGAATAGCCTATAAGCATGGATGCTAGTCATAGACTATGAACTGAAAATAGTTTTCCAATAATCCTCAGACTATAATACTCTCATCTCAATATTTTACTATTGGTTAAATATGACAACTAGATAATTATTCACCAGCTCTTTTCTAATAATATTAATGCTCATTAAAGCCAAAAATTTAAAACTTACTCTTGTTAGACTAGATAACTTACTTTCAATTATTATTAGTTTAATATTGATAATCTTTAGTAAATTGAAGCTATTGCTGTCAATAATACTTGCTGAGAAAAGGTTTATATCATTTGACTTGTGCATAAAGACCATTTCTCTTGAGTGTATGGTGGACAGTCTAGGTAGACACTAAGATACCATAGTTAGATAATACTCTTTGAGCATAAACAGCCATTAGAGTTTTGGTATTTGAGAGGCTACAAATGGCAATATATTCATATCTTTCATTAAGTATATATAGATAACCTGAACAGGGCTGGTTATTGAGGTCAAGAGTTGGTTCATTTTAAAGGTGTTTTTAGAGTTTTCAAACTATCTATTGAGAAGCACCTTCATGAAAAGCAACTAAATATATTGATAAGCCTTCTTAAAGTAAGGTAACAATGTAGATATGTTTTTCTAAGATTATTTTAGGCATTATTTAAGATTTAAAGATTTGAGATTTAAAGAGATATTAAAGTAAAGTCAATTATAGAAATATTTAAATAAAAAAAAAAAAGATTATTAATTTATACTTTTTTTTCATTATTATTATATAATGATGTATTATTACAAAATTTATACATCATATGAAATCACTTTAAATTAATATATCTTTATTAATATTGATACAATGTTAATGATATTTGGTAATATGATGCTATGAAATATAATGATGTAATGATAAAATTTATATATTTTACATTGATATAATATAAGTAATTGTAATATAAATGTTACAGTATTCAATAATTTAGAATTTTTGTAAGCTACTGTAATAAAGTTAAGCTTAAATATATAGAAATAACTAAAAATAAAAAATAATAATAACTCCAAATATAGTATAATATTAGGAAAATAGTTAATAGTTTATGAATAGTATTATTAAGAGCTATGAATAAAATAGCTATAAGTACAGATACTAGTTATAGACTATAAACTGTTTTTAATAAACTTACTAAAACAATACTATAAACAGTGCAAACTACTTTAAAATAGCTTTATAAC
>RBNK01001426.1:0-15453 GCA_003990785.1 Endogone sp. FLAS-F59071 | reverse complement strand
ACTTGTGGCAAGTTCCGCCCAAAGTTCGTCAGGTATGCCGGCAGTAATTTTAACTGCCCGGATTGACTCCATCAATGTCCGGTTATATCGTTCGGCTACACCGTTTTGTTGCGGCGTATCCGGTGTCGTCATTTCGTGATGAATTCCGTGTTTGATTAAAAATTCGCGCATCTCGGTGTTTACATACTCTCCTCCTCCATCTGATCGGAGAATCTTGAGTTTTCGGCCCGATTGTGTCTCGGCAAATGCCTTGAATGTCCGGAATCGATCAAATGTATTACTTTTGTTGTCAATAAAATATGTTGTGACGTAGCGAGTGGCGTCATCGATGAAAGTTAATATATATTTTGCTCCATTGACTGATGGCATGGGCATCGGCCCGCACAGATCTGTGTGCACTCTTCCAATAGGCTCCATCGATCGATTTTTCGCGTGTCCGAATGGCTTGCGGTGCGACTTTGCATGTTCACACCCGGCGCATATTTCGATTTGTCCGGTTGACAGCCGCACATCTCCGAGCCCTGTGACAAATTTGTTAATTGATTGCAGAGTATTTCGGCCCGGATGGCCTAGTCGGTGATGCCATAATATATAGTCATCGATCTTGGAATCGGCGATGTTTGCAATCTTGGAATTGGCTATGTTGGAATCGGCGATGCTTGCTTCTAGCTCTAGCTCTGATGTCGATAAATGAAATAGATCACCATCGGCTTGTCCGATTTTAATTTCTTCGTGATCCGCGCCGATTTTAATTACTGATCCGTCGCTCTTGAAGGTTATGTCATTTCCGTCACGTGTCAACGCCCATACAGATATTAAATTTCTGGCGATCTCCGGTACATATAAGACGTCCCGTAATTTCAGCTCGTCGTCAAGCTCAATTGTCCCAACGTGCGTCACGCGTAATTTCTCATTCCCTGCACATGTGACCAAGCCGTTGTGCTCAGCCACCGTCTCGAAGAGCTCCAATTGGTTGAACATATGTTGCGTGGCGCCCGAATCGATGATAGCGCCGATCGCCATATTTGCTTCGGCTCTCAGTTTAGTCTTTTCTTTTTCTGTTTTTACCCAATCGTTGAATTTGTTGCATTGAAATATTCCGTGTTCTCCCTCACAGACGTAACATTTCCGAGGGTGTCCCCAAAAATTCCCGCCTCGATTGGCTCTGCGATCGCCACCTCGGTCGCTTCTGTCATTATGACCTCCTCGATTGTTTCCGTTTTCATTGTTGTAGCCTCGGCTTCGTCCGGCGTATCCGCCTCGGTTGTCGCGACCGCCGCCTCGATAGCCGCCTCAGTCGCCGCCTCGGTAGCCGCCTCGGTAGCCGCCTCGGTCTGTCGCGTGGGCTTCGTCACGCTTTTGCTTATTATCCAGGTCGAACCTGATGCATGCGAGTTGTAAAGCCTCCAGCGTTGTCAGCATATTCTCCCGCGCAAGTATTAATTCCCGGTACCTAGGGCTTAGACCCCGGAGATATTGCGGTATGGCTTCTATGTCGGTCATATCTTCGATTTGCGCCATAATCCGGTTGAATGCGTCATTATAATCTTCGATCGATCCTTTTTGCTTCATCATCGCAAGCTTATCGCGCATTTGTAACAATTGTTCTATTGGTGCGTATTTTTGCATCATAGCTTCTTTAAGGTCATCCCACGAATCAAATTCTCCCGATGTGTTCACGTGCCTCTGTAACCACATTCTAGCGTTGCCTGTAATTTTGCTGATCGCTGCGTTGACTTCCTCCTTTTGTACTGATAGATTTGCGCTGGTGATAAATTGCTCTACGGCATCAAAGTAATCGAACAATCTGGGTGCGCCACCTGATCCATCGAATTTGTTGATCGATCTCAGGTACTCCTTCGCCAGATCGTTAAGCTTTGTTGATGTTGTTGGTGATGGTGATGGTCGTGGCGTATTGCCTTCTGTAGCTGCGTTCTGATTGGTTGGCGCGCTAGGTGATGTGATCATTTTGTTGATTTTTGCCATCAATTCGCCCATTAGGGTTGCAAGCGTGTCTAATTTATCTTCCTGATTTCTGATCATTGTAGCCATCTGTTCCTGTCAATCGAGGCTAAATGCGATATTGCTCTGATGGTTGCTATCCAATCCGTCGTCATCGTCAAGGGTTTGATGTCTGTTGTCTGTTTTTGATTTAGACTGCAATCTTGTCGATCTTGTTGCTGATGACGATGATGCGTATAGGTTGTCTATTTCGTCGTATTGCGTCGTTGAATGTTATGTCGTTACGTGTTTATCGCGTTGCTTTATCGCGGTGTCGTTTGTCATGTTGTTTATCGCTTTGTTTGACGCATTGTTTACAATTTTAAATAAACACTTACAGTAATCGCAGTTGTAATTGCATAGATGATTGCGTAGATCTCAGGTTGTCGAGCTGCAATTCGAGCAGCTCGGGGCTCATAACCTGTTGAAATTTGATCTTTGAATGTGTGTTTGGAGTAAAGAGCACACTGGCTAATGAAGCCAATATGCGTGTATTTATTAATGCTAAATTATGATTGGTCGATGCAAACAAAGATCGTCTAAGCCACAATTGAGTGACGTATGATCGATCGTTGATGCATCGATCATTGATAGAAGAGATATAATAAGCTAATAATTACAACATCTTTCTGGGTAAGTCCTTGGAGTCGTGCCGAGATTCGGGGGTGAGTGCTTGGGTGGTCAGAGGTGGACTATTCTGGGTCGTGAGATTCCAGGTTGTTCTTGCGCGTGATTCCGGCAGTTATAAGAATGGGGGTCCCGACGTCTATCTTTGCAACTCCAAAAGTCTTCTAATTCACACACTACTCCTTTCTCCTATACTTTTACTATGACTTCGCAGTACCAACAATATCCAGTTACTTCTGTCCTTGGCAAGCATTGCCGGGATGATGACAAGGTTGTCTGCGAAACTCCTCCTACCAGTCGTTCCCGAATTGCAGCAGATGGCGACGACGAGATTGTTCGCGAAACTCCTCCAGGTTTTTGGGATGAAGCAGCCTGGTATTATAAACCAGACTTGACTCCCAGTTCTGTAGCGAGTCCAGCTTTTGAACGTGAAGAAGAGGAGGAAGAAGAGGTCGAAGCAGCTATTGCAGCGAGCCTTGATTTCGATGTGCTCCCAGTTGATGAAGGCTTTGATGCGGATGTGACGCTATATCCTGGTAGGTAGTTGGCAGTAGGCGGGAATCTTCCTGAAGTATTTTCATTTACTAACAGTTTTCTTCTGCTATGTTTTTCTTATGTAATTAGAACTGTCTCAGAATCCAGCAACTTCTGAGGGATACTTGGATTCTTCTGGGGTTGATGTCTTGAATTCGAGCATCCTGGTCTCAAGTCCTGTGCCTTCGGGGTCATCAGATAAGGAGAATGAACCTCCTGAAGTTGATGATGGGTAAGTATCTTCTTCTTCAATAATTTCATCAGGATTGAGAATTCCTATTAATTTTCTATGTAAATCTCTTCATTAGGGATAAGAGCGAAGTTCCTGGGTCTCCAGCGGATTCTTCTGATGGGTACCGAACTCCAGTAAGGGCTATCTGGAGTTGGCACACTTCAGGGAGTCCTTCTCTTGTTCGTGCTGTTGTTCTATCTGATTCTGCTATTGTTCTATTTGATTCAGATGAGAGCGATGAGTTCCCAGAGGTTGATCAAGTTGGTCGCTCATCCAAGTAAGTAATATGATTTTTGCTGAGTTTGTCCAGAGAGAGAATTCCTAATAAATTCTATAGGTTTCTTATGATTAATAAACATTTTTAAAATTGTTTTACTTCCGGCTAGGAGTCAACCTAAGTAGATGGCTATTGCTTTGTCTTCCTCCATGGGTTTCTGTGAGGTACATCCATTCTTCTGTCTAGTAATAGTTCATTCCAGTCTCTTCTATAATTGTAGATCTAATTGTTGCTGTGATAATTTTGTTCTTCCTCTAGGGCAGGCGTCAGTGGTCCTTCTGGTCATTTCCTATAGCACGAACCAGGGTGCGCTGGCTTCAGGGTAGTCATAATTTTTTATCAGTTCAGTTTTATCATGTCTAGGATCTTTCTTCTACGATTGTAGGTCTATTCCATATATTGGTCAACTGTTGATTCGGTAATAAAAGTCTCTTTAACAATCAATTCGTAATGTCTTCTCAAGGTTGCTTATATTGACATGTCTTTATGAAGTCCATTCGCAAAGTTCGCCTGCTTTTGAAGTCCATTTACGCCTCTTGTTGCTGTGTGATCGTTTTATTCTTCTTCTATGCCAGTTGTCAATGGTTTTTTATAGATATTTCCTATAGCGCATACCAGGGTGCACTGGCTTTGATGTAGTTACAAAGCATCAATTTAATGAGTCTGCAATCATCTATTTGGACTTGACGGCTGTGAGTTCAGTTGTTGCACTCTCAGTTCTCATGGATCTTGAGGTGTGCAGCTTTTAGAAGTTGTATGTTCGTTCGGCTGCTATTGAACTCGTATGTGAGTTCGGCTGCTATTGAACTCGTATGTAAGTTCGGCTGCTATTGAACTCATATATGAGTTCGGCTGCTATTGAACTGAAGTTTATTGAATAAAGAATTGAGAGATATTTATACAAAAGGTCAAAGCTAAATATATGACAAATAAATGATACAATATAACTGATAAATGAGGTGATGGTCAAATGATATGCTAATGATCTGATGATCAAGTACTGAGATGACCGAGCACCAATAATAATACTTAATGATCACAATAAAAGTATGGGAAAACTGCTAAATTAATTCTGAGTGATGGGAATGGTGGGAATGATTGCTGTGTCACCAGGGATTACGTGAGAATCAGAAGAGCTTGAGAAATTGGATGGAATGATCACTGATGGAATCAGAAGATCGGATGGATGTGAGAAATCGGCGGATGCTGCGGTGTGGTGCAATTGCTGCAGTGCAATTACTGTGCTCTTACAGAGGTGCTATACGGGTAGCTGTCCAGGTTACTACTCGAAAAACTATTGGCTATTCAAAATATAAACTAATTATGAATTTATGTGATATAATGAGTTATATAAGTTATGGATTTAAGATGGTTAAAGATTTAAGATGGTTAAAAGATTTAAGACGGTTAAAAGGTTTCACAAATCAAGGAACTGTTCCAATTGGTCGAAATTCCTTTGTATTACACGGATTTCTTCTTTAAGTTCTTCAAAGGCAATTTGAGACAGTTGGTGAAATGCGGATGGTCCAATTCTGGTAAGTCTTTTCAAAGCGGCTGGTCGGAACTGGAAGAGTCCATAAATCCGAAGGGCAATCCTTTGAGATTGGAGGGGAATCCCTTGATGTAGTGCTCTTTTGCATGCTTCTGCATGTCATTGGTCCCATATGTGTTCAAGATCTTCTTCCCAGATCCTGGCGATCTTATAGTAGGCCTGAAATTCGTCTTGTGTTTGTTGTTTCTGAATAATGTCGATATTTTTCATTATTATTTGAGTCCTTCGTAGGGCAGATCCTTCCTCAGGTAGTAGTTCGGATAGAGGGTCTTCTAAGGCTCGGTATGCTTCAATGACTCAGCTTCGGAGGTATTCATCATTGTTGAATCGGGGCATGGTTGTCTGTTATGTTTCTGCAAGTGTTTGTTACTGCTTTTATATCTATCACTCTTACAACTCTTCCCTCTTTGAGAAAATAGCGTCTACGCTATTTCTGTAAGGACTTGTGATATTTTTCCAGTGCTTCATCTGCGTTTGTCAGATTGCTAAGCAGTTCCCATGTAGCATTGTGTAAGGGGTATCCTTTCCACTTGATTAGGTATTGCAGTGTTGATCTGTTGTCTTGTTTGGTAATCCATTGATCTAAGATTTCTTCTACTTCGAATTCTTCTGTGTCATTGACCAAAATTGGTGTGGGTGGTATGACTTGTCTATTCGGAAATAGGTCATCATTGTTTGGTGTGTAACGTTTCAGTAGTGATACATGAAACACAGGGTGAATCCTCATTGTTGGTGGTAACTCCAGTTTGTAAGCAACAGCTGATATTTTTACGATAATCTTGAATGGTCCGAGAAATTTGTTCTGAAGTTTCTTTGAAGGTTGATTAGATAATTGTCGCAATGTGATATGTCTTGAGGACAGTAAGACCATTTCGTCTATCTCAAATGATTCTTCATGCCTTTTTTTGTTTGCGTATCTTGTCTGTTGTACTTGTGCTTCGCGAATTGCATCTTGTACCTTGGTTAGCAGGTTGGTCATTTGTGTAGTGAAGTCATCCATGGCTTGTACTGTTGATTCGACTTTTTCCAGTAACAGAGTTGCTGGTGTCAGTGGGTGGTAGCCATAATTCAAGAAGAATGGCAATAGTTTCGTTGACTTTTGCTGAGCATTATTGCATGCAAATTTGGCGGCAGTTAAGTGTTCATCCCAATCATTTTGTCAATAGTTGACATAAGTTCTAAGCATCTGTTCTAATGTCTGATTCATGCATTCTGTTTGTCCATTAGTCTGTGGGTGAAATGCGGTTGAGAGTGCTATTTTTGTTCCGAGTGTTTTGAATAGTGATTGCCAAAAGTTGCTTGTAAACTTTGGATCTCGGTCACAGATAATAATTCGTGGTAGTCCATGTAGGTGAAAAATATTGTCGAAAAATATTTTTGCTATATCTGGTGCAGTATCAGTTGTTTTGCTTGTAACGAAGTGAGTTTGTTTGCTGAGTTGATCGACGAAGACAGTTATTGCGTCTTTCTCAGATGTTGTTTTCGGTAGTTGGACAATGAAATCCATACTGATTTGTTCCCATTTTTCGACAGGTATAGATAGTGGTTGTAATAGTCCAGTGGGTGATTGTCGGAGTGTTTTGTTACATTGACAAGTGTCACAA
Source organism: Endogone sp. FLAS-F59071 (assembly GCA_003990785.1). Taxonomy (NCBI): domain Eukaryota; kingdom Fungi; phylum Mucoromycota; class Endogonomycetes; order Endogonales; family Endogonaceae; genus Endogone; species Endogone sp. FLAS-F59071. The sequence continues at coordinate 8,626 of RBNK01001426.1, read as the reverse complement.
GAGGCTATGAAGCTCTTGGTGCTTGTAAACATTTTCAGCCAGTAAAAGTTTCTGGTGAGTGCTTCATAAGTTTTATCAAATCCGAAGTGGCCTGCTAAGAGTATATCATGGTGTTCTTGTAGAATCTTAACATGAAGATTTGATGGTATGAAGAGTCGATCTTCATAATAGAGATTGTTGTTTCGGATCTTGAATTTGTTTGTCATATCCGGTTTGATCTTAAGTTCTTCTATGATTTTCTGTGCTTCTTTGTCTAACTGGACTCCTTCTTGAATATCTTGTATCCAGTTGTCTGTGATTTCGATGATAGCTTTGATCTGTTCGTCCTCCTGTTGTTGTCTGGATAGTGCGTCTGCTATGACATTAAGTTTTCCAGGTTTGTAGATTATTTCGAAGTGATAATTGTTGAGATGGTCCATCCATCATGCTTGTCGGGTGGAGAGGGTTGGCTGTTTGTTCAGATATTTGAGTAATTCATGATCTGTATAGATCAGGAATTTGTTGCCTATCAGGTAGTGTCTCCAAGCCTGTGTTGTATCAATTATTGCGAGTAACTCCTTTTCATAGACAGGGTAGTTTCTTTCTGCAGATGTCATTTTTCTTGAACGGTAGGTAATAGGTTGGTCTTCTTGTGAAAGTACGGCTCCAATTGCATAATCTGAGGCATCGGTAGTCACTACGAATTGTAGGTTTTGATCTGGGCTTCTGAGGACAGGTGCAGTCATTAACTTTTCTTTCAAAGTTTCGAAGGCTGTGTCATGATTGTCATTCCATTCTTGAATAACATTTATGCCTGTTATTATCAGATCATGTAGACATGCTACAATTCCTGCATAATTCTTGATAAACCTTCGGTAGTATCCTGCTAGTCCTAGGAAGGATTGTATTTCCTTGATCGTCATTGGTTTTTCCCATTTCTTAATTGCCTCGATTTTTGCAGGGTCGACTAGAATGCTATGTTCATTGATTCGGTGTCCAAGGTATGCAACTTCCCTTTGTAAAAAGTTACACTTGCTGAGTTTAGCATATAACTGATGTTTTCTCAGGATTTCTAGTACTTGGCGGAGATGTTGTAGATGTTCTTCTTTTGTCTTGCTATAGATCAGTATGTCATCGATGTAGACAACTATGAATTCGTCAAGTAGTGGTCTGAATATGTCATTCATCAGTCCTTGAAATGTTGCAGGTGCGTTTGTCAGTCCAAAAGGCATGACTTTCTATTCATAATGTCCATATCGAGTTCTAAATGCTGTTTTCGGAATATCTTCTTCAGCAATGCGGATCTGGTAATATCCTGATCGTAAGTCGATTACTGAGAATATAGTTGCTCCTTTGAGTCGGTCAAATAATTCCATGATGTTGGTTAATGCGTATCGGTTCTTGATAGTTATATCGTTGAGTTGTCAATAGTCAATGCACATTCTAATTCTATCCTTCTTCTTGACAAATATAATAGGTGCTCCGAAAGGTGATGTACTAGGTTGAATAGATCCTCGTTCAATTAATTCTTCTAGAGTCTTCTTGAGTTCTTGTAACTCAGGTCCGGATAGTTGATAGATTTTCTTGAATGGTAGTTCTGCGCCAGGTATTAAGTCAATTCAGTGATCGATACTTCGTTTCGGTGGTAGTCCTTCTGGTAAGTTTATAGGAAATCGGTCTGAAAACTCAGTGATAAGTGGTTGTAAAGATATGTCCAGGCTATTAATATCTATGTCCATTTCAGTAGTAATTTTAGCAATATCTTTTTCTGTAATAATGCAACAGTAAACTATGTCGTCTTTGTTGAGGTGTTGGTAGAATTTTTTAGCTGAGTAGAGTCAGATCTTGCCATTTCTTGATTTGGAGACCAGTTTGATGTCCTTGTTTCGATGAGTAAACTCCATGGTTCCACTTGGCCAGTCGATGTTAGGATTCTTCTGATCTAGCCAGCTCTTTCCAAATACTACACTTGGTCTGGGCATGCCTATGATTTCGAAATTCAGTGCATCCTGGTATGATTCGATTGATATTGGAAGGTTCTTGGCGGTATGGGTGACTCGTTGGGTTCCTCCATCAGTGACTTCTACAATCATTGCTGCTTCGCGGGGTGACTTGATTACTTTGAGTTGATCGGCTAGCTGTTTGTTGATAAAATTACATGTTGCTCCACTGTCGATCAGTACGTTAACTGTTTCATTCTTCATTGTTCCTTTGTAGAAAAGAAGTTCTGTCTTCTTCCCGAGTGATGATAAGGTTCCGTGTTCTACTTTTTCTTCTTTTTCTTCCACTTTCATTTCTTCAATAGACCACATGTCTGTTGTATCTTCAATCGACCAATCTGTTTTCTTCTCCTTAGTTGGTAATTTTATGGCTTTGTGAGCTTGTTTGGCTTCTTCTTCTTCCTTTGCTAACTGTTGAATTTGTGGTTTCTTGCTTTCTTCTATGCAACTCCAGCATTTCCAGGCGTCGTCTGCACAGTAGGTTCTGTTTCCATGAGGACAGCATCCATATGGTACTATTCCTTATGCCATTTTCAGGTACCATTGTTCGTCTTTGGTGAGTGTAGGTTTCTTTTTATCTGTTGATCCAAATCCTCCTGCAGCTTGTTCGGTTTTTGGAAGCTGTTCTACGACTTTGGCTATTACTGAGTTGTCTAGTTTAATGAATACGAATTGCGCTAGCTTGGCTCCTTTGGTGACTTGGTATTTGTGGCGAGCAGATAAGTTGTGAACTGCGAGTATAATTTCGCCAGTATAGTCCGCATCAATAACTCCTGCTTTGATCGAGATTCCTTCCTTAATTTTGCTGCTTTTATCTAGGATTTGTGTATAAGTTCCAGTTGGTGGCTTTAGGGCGATTCCTGTCTTGATCAGAAAAATCGATCCTGGTGGAATTAATGTATCTTCATTTGCATGGATATCATATCCTGCAGAGTTTGCTGTTCCTTTGGTAGGTATTATAGCATCTGGGTGCTTCTTTTTGACTAGGAAGTTGGTTTTATTGTTGGTTTCTTGTATCATGTATAGTCGTTCATCTTCTGATGATTCTTCCTGTTCTTCTTCTTCATCTTCTTGCCTTCCTTCTTCAATGTTGGCCAGTTCTTGCCAAGTGCCATTGTAGGCTGGATCGCATCCCTTGCCATCAATCATAGATGAGTTATGGACAGTCCAAAGATCCTGTGGGTAGATTTCGTCCCAATATACTCCTTGTTCGTATCTTTTCTTGTCTCCCTAGAACTTTCCTTTACCAACGTATTGATAGCTTCTCCAGAAAATGTCGTAGATTTCTCCAGTGTTGTTGGCGTAAGGGTGTGGGTTTTTGCCATGGTAGGGTCCATTATTCATCGGTGGCATCTGTCGGCATCTTGGTTGCGGTTTTATTCTTCAATCCTTTTTTTTTGATGATGAGGAAGTCTTCTACTTTGGATTCATCTGGTATGAGGTGAGTTGTTGGACAGTTGCACATGTATTCTACGCAATAGATGTGTTGGTCACAGAATGGGCATCTCGTTTGCACCATGTTCCAATTGATGAGGGTGATTTGTTCTTGCTCGTTCAACTTGCGGTATCCTCGGCCGTATTTTTCTTCAATTACATACAGTTGGCTGATATCTCTGAGATCCGTTTCTTCTTTGGTAGTCATGCTTTTGCTTGTACCTTTGGTTTCTTCTTTCTTCATGATCTTTTCTCCTAAAATAGTGTGAGTACTTCTACACTCAGGTGCAATATGTCCTCGTTTTCCACAATTGAAGCAAGTCTTCATTTTCTTCCAGTCATCCTTGTTTTCTTCTTTCTTGAAATTGTTTCGCCATGTCGGGTTATTGTTGTAATTTCCTCGTCCTCCTCTGAATCCTCCTCGTGGGTTGAATCCTTCTTGTCGGTAAGTACTAGTTGTTGGTTTGCTGCTTGAGCCAGAGTTTTGATTCCTGTTTTCTGTCCGTGTTTGTTGTACTGATAGAATTGTACGTGCTGATTTGATGACCATGCCAAAACACCATTGTTCGTGAGCACATGGGCTCCCTCTCTCCTTAATGTGAGTTTCAAGCCACTGTGGAAGGGTCTTGAATAAGGTGTCGGCTCGTGCACCACAAGTGATATGATTGTCGTCATCATAAGGCATCCCAATGATGATGAGGTCAGCGTCGATTTCTGCGGCGAAAGCTTCAAAGATTTTGTTTCCTTCAGTGTTGAATCTTGCTGTAGCTAGTCGTTTCTTTGCTTCAGCGATATGTGCGCTACTGCGGAACTTGTCAATCAGTAAGGATCTAAGACCTTGTTGGACGGGGATGTTTGGATATCCTGGTTGGGCTGCATTAGCTACTTGAGCTGCTACCAAGGTTGTATCCTGCTAGGTCAAAGGTTTTCTAGGCAGATTTTGCTACCAGATTGCTGCAGATTTTCTGAGAAATCCAGCAATTTTGTTGACTTGTGCATATGACTTAGCATATACTTGTTCAGGTGTATGATTGACGTTGTTGGTGAGTCTGTCGTCCAGTACTCGATCATCATTCCAGCTGTTGGCATTGTAATTGGCTTCAACGGCTGATATGAATGCAGCAACTTCTTTTGTTTCTCCATCAAAGGGTTGTAGATTGACTGCCTTGGTTGTCTGACTAAGTTGTGCTACTTGTCCTACGAGTGCAGTTAAGGCTGCTACTTGTACGGTCAGTACGGCTATTGCGGCGTCGGCCATTATATTGGTAAATGTAGTTGGTGCAAGTAGTGGTGATGTTGGAAGTTCGTTTTCTCCTCTGTCGGTTTGTTGGAAGTATTCTCTGACTTCGTGATCAAGTATTTTGTCTTCTGAATTGAGGTCTTCTGATTCTTCAAGTATGTCAGCTTTGAGTGTGATTCTTCGAACGGTTGTATCAGCATCTTCAATAAATGCAGTGTCGGCATTGTGATAGACAGTTGTCTCAGGTTCGTGTAGGTCACTTATATTAGTTACTTCTCTGAATGTTGGTTTGCTAGATCCAGGTGTATGTCGGAATGTAGATGCTGTGAGATTGATAGGTTCCTCAATTGATAGTGGTGTGATAGGTACAGTAGGTCCTAATGGTGTTGTTTCGGCAAATCGTGTGAGGTCTTCTGCTACTAATTTCTCGAATAATCTGTTTGCAATTCTGTAGTAAACGGTGCCTCGGTGTGTTGAGTAATCAAATTGTGAGTTGGTAATCCACTCTTTGATAGCTTGACGATTATTATATCCTTGTACAGTAGATGTAAGGTTGGTGAATTAGTGTTCTGCTCGTGTGATGGAAACAATGTCACGATCTCCCTTGATGTTTTCGTAGAGGAAATCTTGAAATGCTTCGAAGTAGGCTTCAGTTATAAGAGGGTTTTCGAATTCTTCTAAAAGTTCGTTGTAAAGTTCAAGGTATGTTTCGCCTCGTAAACGAGCTACTGTTGTTGAATCAGTGCTTCGTAGCAGTTGCTGATATTGTGTCTACTTGAAGGGTTCCGTGATGTATGTAGCCTCTCTGGCTGTTGGAAGTAAGATGTGTGTGTGGTATTTTTAGTAGCACTCCGAGTACGTCGGTCGTGTCTAAAAGGAATTGGTAATTCTAGGCCTTTGTAAAAATATTAGTAGTATGTTTCTGATTATAACGGTTTTTCATTACTGCTGCTACCAAGTTATAAGGGGGTTTCTCCTAAACTGCCTGTGAGGAAGCATCTGATAATACTGATCTGCGTTGGACTTAGGAATCTCCGAGTACGTCGCAAGGTTTCTAAGGTATCGAAAGTACTTTGTTTCTTTATAAGATTATTAATTGTGAATTTCAGACTTATAGTCTTTAGCGCTCTTGATGTGTATAGAAGGGTGAGATCTTTAGCTCTCAAAGAGATCTTGAGTGTGCACTGCTATTAAACTGAGGTTTATTGAATAAAGAATTTGAGAGATATTTATACAATTTCTCGAGGTGCTATACAGGTAGCTGCCCAGGTTACTACTCGAAAAACTATTGGCTATTCAAAATATAAACTAATTATGAATTTATGTGATATAACGAGTTATATAAGTTATGGATTTAAGACAGTTAAAGATTTAAGATGGTTAAAAGATTTAAGACGGTTAAAAGGTTTCACAAATCAAGGAACTGTTCCAATTGGTCGAAATCCCTTTGTATTATACAGATTTCTTCTTTAAGTTCTTCAAAGGCAATTTGAGACAGTTGGTGAAATGCGGATGGTCCAATTCTGGTAAGTCTTTTCAAAGCGGCTGGTCGGAACTGAAAGAGTCCATAAATCCGAAGGGCAATCCTTTGAGATTGGAGGGGAATCTCTTGATGTAGTGCTCTTTTGCATGCTTCTGCATGTCATCAGTCCTATACGTGTTCGAGATCTTCTTCCCAGATCCTGGCGATCTTATAGTAGGCCTAAAATTCATCTTGTGTTTATTGTTTCTGAGCAATGTCGATATTTTTCATTATTATTTGAGTCCTTTGTAGGGCAGATCCTTCCTCAGGTAGTAGTTCGGATGGAGGGTCTTCTAAGGCTCGGTATGCTTCAATGACTTGGCTTCAGAGGTATTTGTCATTGTTAAATCGGGGCATAGTTGTCTGTTATGTTTCTGCAAGTGTTTGTTACTGCTTTTATATCTATCACTCTTACAATTGGGTAGGTATATTCTTTTTGGTTTGGAGTGTCGATCTTGGATAAATTGGGGTAGGCATGAGAGGGTGTCCACATTCTGATGATTCCATCCTTTTCTGTATTGCATCATGAAGTCATATTCCTGCAATATAGCTAACCATCTTGCATACATTCCTGTCAGATTCGGTTTGTTCCAAAGCCATTTGAGGGCTGAGTGGTCTGTTATCAGGGTGAACTGTTTTCCAATCAGGAAGTGGTAGAAGTGTTATACGGCCCAAACGACTGCTACACATTCCAGCTGAGTGGCTCCATAGGAAGGTTCCACTCCATGGGTGGCTCGTCCTGCATAAGCAATCACATGTTCTCCATCTTTGTCATCTTGCACTAAAATTGCTCCAAGTCCAAATGATGATGCATCTGTATACAACTTGAATACTTTTGTGAGATCCGGTCTTGCCATAACTGGTGCATGGGTAAGTGCTTCCTTGATTAGGTTGAAGGCTGTTTGTGCGGCTGTCGTCCATTCCCATGCTCTTCCTTTTCTTTGCAACATGTCCAGGGGTGCGGCAATTTCAGAGTAACTAGGGATAAACCTTTTATAGAACTGAACCAGTCCTAAGAATCCTTGTAAGGCTATCTTATCTTGTGGGGTTGGAAAGGCTTTGACAATTTCGGTCTTCTTTGGGTCCAGGCAGATTTCTCCTCCATCGATTATAAATCCGAGGTATTCAATTTTCTTCTGTCCAAAGTAGCATTTTGTTGGCTTGATCCGTAATCCGTGTTTTCTGAGTCATTCAAATACTTCCTTCAAGATCACCATATATTCTGCGAAGTCTTCCGCGTAAATGTTGATATCATTGATGTATACAATCACTCCATGTCTAATCAAATCGTAGAAGATCTCGTTCATTACAGCCTGGAAGGTAGTGGGTGCGTTGCAAAGTCCAAAGGACATTCTTGTGAATTCGTACTGTCCAAATGGTGTAACAAATGCCGATTTCTCCTATACTTTAGGCATCATTCCGATTTGGTTATATCCTGCCCATAGGTCCAAGGTTGAGTAGATTTGCGTCTTTTTTAACATGTTTTGTAAGTCTTCTGAGTACGGGATCAGGTATGTATGCTTCTTGGTGACTGAGTTCAATTTGCGGTAGTCAATAACCATTCTTTGTCCATCCTTCTTCAGTACTATGCTGATAGGTAATGCCCAAGGACTTTTCGACCGTACGATTACTCCTGACTCTAATAGCTCTTGAACATGCTTTCGTACAAAGTCATGATAGTTGGCCGGCAATCTGTAGGGTGCCTGTTTGATCGGTTTGGCGTCTCCTGTGTCGATATGGTGAGTGAAGAAGGCTTGGTCCAGTAGGTCCTTGATGTTGTAATTATTAGCTTATTATATCTCTTCTATCAATGATCGATGCATCAACGATCGATCATACGTCACTCAATTGTGGCTTAGACGATCTTTGTTTGCATCGACCAATCATAATTTAGCATTAATAAATACACGCATATTGGCTTCATTAGCCAGTGCGCTCTTTACTCCAAAAACACACACATTCAAAGATCAAATTTCAACAGGTTATGAGCCCCGAGCCGCTTGAATTGCAGCTCGACAACCTGAGATCTACGCAATCATCTACGCAATTATAACTGCGATTACTGTAAGTGTTTATTTAAAATCGTAAACAACGCGTCAAACAAAGCGATAAACAACGCGACAAACGACACCGCGATAAAGCAACGTGATAAACACGTAATGACATAACATTCAACGACGCGACACGACGAAATGGATAACCTATACGCATCATCGTCATCAGCAACAAGATCGACAAGATTGCGGTCTAAATCAAAAACAGACAACAGACATCAAACCCTTGACGATGACGATGGATTGGATAGCAACCATCAGAGCAATATCGCATTTAGCCTCGATCGACAGGAACAGATGGCTACAACGATCAGAAATCAGGAAGATAAATTAGACACGCTTGCAACCCTAATGGGCGAATTGATGGCAAAAATCGACAAAACGATCACATCACCTA
>RBNK01001425.1:0-15457 GCA_003990785.1 Endogone sp. FLAS-F59071 | reverse complement strand
ACTATAAGTTAGTTTTTTAAGGAGAGTAGATGCTATAAGATTTTTTTGAGAAGAATAGATATTGGAAGTATTTTTTTTTTTTTTTTTTTTTTAAGGGTTTGTTTTTTTTAAGGGGGTAGTTTAATTTTTTTTTTTTTTTTTTTTTTTTTTTTTTTTTTTTGAAAGATATTATAAATTAGTTTTTTAAGAACAAATACTATAAGTTAGTAATTTGAGGAAGATATTATAATGGACTAAAATATATTAATAGCAAAATACTTGGAGTTGAGCAAGTATAGAAAATATGTTTTAGGGGTCTTAGTGGTTTATACAGTAGTATCTTAAGAAGGGTAATGTGTCAGTGTAAGTATTAACTGGCAAGATTTAAATGCAATTGATTAAATAAAGTATATCTGTTAGAATCTCGAAACTATCCCAATTGCTTACTCCTTGAGTAAGGCTTTCAGTATTCCTCGGGTTGTCTGTTGTAAGCTTTCTTAGCTTGTTGTAGTCTGAATTTTATTGATAGTTGTAAGTAGAGTATTTATAAGAAATTATAAGGTGCTATATGGGCAGCTACCTAAGTTACTACTTGAATTTCTGATTGGCTTAGCTAAATATAAGATACAAATTGATTAGCTAGAATATAATAAAATAATATATCAGGTTATAATGTAATTGGACAGTGAAATAATATATCGAGTCAAAATACTATTTTAGGTTATAATATGATTGTGGATCTCAATAACATTATGAGTCTCAATGTTATTATAGGTTACATGATTGTGATCTCATATGATAAAAATATATATCATCACAAAATATTCTGTTACATCTTCTTCCTTTCTATGAGTTAGACTTCAAGATATAGTTCTAACTTAGAGAAATCTCTTTGTAACTGTTTTACCTTTTCTTCTAGCTCCTTTATATTATTTTGTATAAGCTGGTGTAGTTGGAATAGGCTGCACCGAAAGTGGTTTAGAGCACTAGGCTTGTGCTTGAATAGTTGATAAATTTGTTCAGCCATCTTTGTGGCATAGGCAGAGAGTGCTCCTTTGAGAGCTCATTGGCAGATTTCTCTATCCTTCTGATTCCAAATATGTTCAACTTCTTCTTCCCAAAGTTATATGATTCAGTAGTATTCTTTCCATTCATTGATTTATGCCAAGTACTATCTTCTTTAAATATTGCATATAATCGATTAGGTCTTCTGTAAGGTCAATCCTTCTATTTCCTCAAGGTCTTCCAGAGGTTCTATATGTCAGTATACCTCGATTAGGCTAACTCAGACTTTATAGAAGTTGTTCCAATAGGGCATAGTATTTCTTGAGGCAGTTTCGGTGAACAGTATAGAGTAAGATCATTCCTGTCATTTTTTGTAACTGATATATAGTTCCTTTTATACTCATGATATAGTATAGTCCTTCCCACTTCAGATCCAATTTTGCTAATCAAGAAGACTCTACTATATTGTAGTATAATAAGACTTGGTCACTAATCTTCAATCTTTTGGTTTTCTTATATTTCTTGTCATAATTCTTCTTTGTTGATCTTGTGTAATAGTAATAAATTCTCTCGCCTTGTTTCAGACATTGTGTAATTCTTGAATTTCCTTTATCACACGATGTTCAATTTGTATTTCCCAGGAGGTGTAGCTGAGTTCTGGGGTAGTCATCACTTGGTCTACCAGCTAATGAGCTTTTCTTCCATAAGCGAGCTTAAAAGGAGTAAATTTTGTTGTTTCTTGTTTCATTGTTTATAGTGTGAATAAGGTAGAAGGTAGGTACAAGTCCCAATCTCCTCCTTGTGATTGTACTACTTTAGCGATTGTGTTCTTGATAGTTTAGTTTATTTATTCGATAAGTCTATTTCCTTGGGGATGGTAGGCAGTAGTCTTTATCTGGCAGATCCTGAAGTGTTGCATTAATATCTGCATGAATTCATTAATAAATTCAGTTTCTTGATCAGAGGTCATTTCATAGGGTATTCCATAGTGGTAGATAATATCTTCATAGATAAAGGGTGCAATGTTAAGAGCATTTGCAAGGGGCAAGGCTTTTGCTTTAGGGTACTTGATCAGGTAATCTACTACTACTATGATGTATCGATTTCCTCTAAGTGTTCTTAGTAGTAATCTAACAATGTCTATTCCAATATACTCAAAGGGTTCTCCAGATACAATCAGTTATAAGGTCTCAACTTCCTTTCCTTGGTGCCTCTTCTGGCAAGTATCACATCTCCTGATATATTCTCTAATATCTTCATACATATTCTTCCAATAATATTTTTCTGATAATCGTTAATATGTGTTATCTATGCCCATGTGTTTTGCAAGCTGATAATCATAGAAGGTCTGAAGTACCATCTGCTTTTTATGTTCAGGAACTACAAGTCATATCTGTCTTCTATGTCATTGGTAAAGTATATTATTCTTGATAAAATAGTTAAGTGTCATTGTCTGTATAAGCCATTAATCATTTTCATTTGTCATCCCAGTAAAGGTTAGGTTACTGAGATAATCTAAATATCTATTATAGAGTTTAGTATCCAATGGGTAGGTATATTTTTTTTGGTTTGGGGTGTCGATCTCGAATAAATTGGGGTAGGTATGAGAGGGTGTCTACATTCTGATGATTCTATCCTTTTCTATATTGCATCATGAAGTCATACTCCTGTAGTATGGCTAGCCATCGTGCATATATTCCTATCAAATTTGGTTTGTTTCAAAGCCATTTAAGGGCTGAGTGGTCTGTTATTAGGGTGAACTGTTTTCCAATCAGGAAGTGGCAGAAGTGTTGTATAGCCCAAATGACTGCTACACATTCTAATTGGGTGGCTCCATAGGAAGGTTCTGCTCCATAGATAGCTTATCTTGCATAAGCAATCACATGCTCTCCATCTTTATTATCTTATGCCAAAATTGCTCCAAGTCTGAATGATGATGCATCTGTGTACAGCTTGAATACTTTTGTGAGATCTGATCTTGCCATTACTGGTATGTGGGTAAGTACTTTCTTGATCAAGTTAAAGGCGGTTTGTACAGCTGACGTCTATTCCCAAGCTCTTCCTTTTCTTTGCAATATATGCAGAAGTGTAGCAATTTCAGAATACCCAGAGATAAACCTTTTATAGAACTGGACCAGTCCTAGGAATCCTCATAAGGTCATCTTATCTTGCGGAGTTGGGAAGGCTTTAACAATTTCAGTCTTTTTTGGATCTGGGCAGATTTCTCCTCCATCAATTATAAATCTGAGGTATTCAATTTTCTTCTGTCTAAAGTAGCATTTTGTTGGCTTGATTCTTAGTCTATGTTTTCTGAGTCATTTAAATACTTCCTTCAAGATCACTATATATTCTGCGAAGCTCTCAGCGTAAATGTTAATATCATCAATATATATGATTACTCTATATCTAATCAAGTTGTAGAAGATCTTATTCATTGCAGCCTGGAAGGTAGCAGGTATATTGCAAAGTCCAAAGGACATTCTTGTGAATTCATACTGTCCGAATAGTATAACAAATACTGATTTCTTCTGTACTTTGGGCGTCATTCTGATTTGATTATATCCTGCCCATAGGTCCAGGGTTGAGTAGATTTACACCTTTTTCAACATATTTTATAAGTCTTCTGAGTGCGGAATCAGGTATATGTACTTTTTAGTGACTGAGTTCAATTTGCAATAATTGATAACCATTCTCTATCTATCTTTCTTTAGTACTATGCTGATAGGTGATGCCCAAGGGCTTTATGACTATATAATCACTCCTGACTCTAATAGTTCTTGAATATGCTTTTATACAAAGTCATGATAGTTGGCTGGCAATCTGTAGGGTGCTTGTTTAATTGATTTGGCATCTCCTGTGTCAATATGGTGAGTGAAGAAGGCTTGGTCTAATAGATTCTTGAAACTGATTGCAATGATATCCTCATACTCCTTCAGTAGATCTTGTAACTACTTCTTCTAATTTGATAACAGATTTTCGTTGAGGGAGTAGATGTGCTTCTTGGCGTTTTCCTGGTCATTCAATCTTTTCATTATCATATTTGCTTGTCCAGTCAATCCAAATCCTTTCTTTCCATATCATATTTCTTCTAAATCCTTTACTTCCTTCAAAGGCTGCTGTTCACATTTGATGATTACTATTTGAGTGATTCAATCTCCTTAGTATACTTTGAATTAGCTGTAGTTATGATTGACTAGTCCAACCTCAATTTCTCCTCTGTAGTCTTCATCTACATATAGATCATAACCTGTGGCTTCTTCAGTTTTCCTCTTTAGTATGATTGCACTTTCTGTCAGTTCTTGACTTAAGTTGCTGTTTCCTTTTCTTCAACTATAAATACTTCTTCAAAGGTAGGGACATTTGGTTCCCTCCACTGTTTGTGAGTTGTATCTTGAGGTAGGTTCTGCCATAGGTCCTTCCACCACTAATAGTGCATACTAATATGTTCGTTGGGGTAAATTATTTCCTCTAATGTAATGATTTCTTCTTCCAAGTCTGAATTGCTTTCTTTGATTAGAGTAGGTCCATCATCTTCATCATCTTCTTGAAATAAGGCTCTAACTTCAACAGGTGTTTGGATAGTATAAACTTCATTGCTCCATTCATCAGGTACTTTCTCATCTTCATTTTCTTTGGGTACTATCTGTTCTTGTTTCTGGTTATAATGTTCTTTCCAAGTTCTATAGTAATTGATATTATATGGTTCATCCAGATATCTGACTTAGTTTTCGCATTCCCAAAGATTATAGAGGTTGACTTCATCCCAGTAGCATCCTTGCAGATAGATGTTGCAGTTTCCTTAAAGATGTCCCTTGCTAATATATCCAATATTTGTCCAAAAACAATCCCATACTTCTCCAGTATTATCTGCAAATGAGTGAGGGTTCTTTCTATTATATAGTCCATAATTTATTGAGGGTGGGGTCCTTCAGTGGGTCTGTGACAGTCTTGGTTTCTTGATTCCTTTCTCAGTCGGCAGATGTATCTCCAAGGTATCCTGATAAGGTATCAACTTCATATCACTGCAAGTGCATATCATTTCAGCACAATAGATGCATTGCTCACAGAATAGGTATCTAGTATTCCTCATGTTGTATTCAATTAACTAGTTCTTCTCCAGAGGTGTCAGGTGGTGGTATTCACTATGGATTACTATATTAGCTTCTTCTTCTTCTATCAAGTTGAGGTGCACCTGTCCAGAGGTTATTTCTTCATCCATATCACTTTCGTCTTCCAGTCTCTGAGTGAGTTTTGGTACTACTCTTTTCTGAATATTCAGAGGTACACTGAACTTTCTTCCATGGTTAATAAAGATTAATCTTTGTGCATCCAGGTTGATTCTTGCTTTCACTTTCTTCAACCAACTGTTGCCCAAGATAGCGTTATAGAATTGTATATTGGTAATGACCATTCTGACAGGTATGATTTCTGTTCCAAACTGGACTGGTACTTCTCGGAGTACTCCTAAAGGTATACTGCTTTTTCCACTTGTGATGACCAATGTGGAGGTAGCAGGTTCATCAATGTCCCATCCTAAATGATCTAGGAAATGCTTAGCAATAATGCTAACTCCTGCTCTAATGTCAATAATAACCAAGCATACTAATCCTCCAATGTTGTATTGTGTATAGGCAGATAAGGTATAGGTTCACTCCTCTTGTTCTTCAGCAGTATTAACTTCCTCAAATCAGATGGTTGGTTTGGTTTCAGTAATCTGCATCTTCATCTTCTGCTTCATTGATAATATAATCTAGAAGAGTTGTTTAAAGGTAATGTTGGCCTTTTGACTGGCAATGTCTTGCCATGGGTTATATTTAAATTCTCTGACCCTCCTAGGCTTCTTTTTCTTGTTTTCTTCCTGATCTGTCATTTCTTCATCTCCAGTGGTTGAGATAATTGTCTTACCAGGTTGCATTATCTGTTTGAAAGCTTTGTCCCATTAATCCTCATTCAGCTGTTGTCTTTGTGTTGGCTTCTTAGGTTTCTCAATGACAACCTCAGGTTCCTGGGTCAGTTTCTTCCTTGGATAGGGAGTCTTCCTAGTGGTAGTATGGCTGACTGCTTTAACAGAGTAGGCTTCCAGGTATTCTTCGCTAAATTCTTCATCTTTTTCTTTGATTTCTTACACTACGTTGGTATGGTCAGCCTTCTTTTCTTCCTCTCTCTCCTATCCTTCCTTCCAACTCCTAGTTCGGCAATCCTTAGCAAAGTGACTATGTCTTCTACAGAGGAAATAGTTTATCTCAGTCTTGTTGCATTCTTTAGTGACAAAGGTTCCTCTTGGTTGCTCATTCTGGCAAATCACCTTAGCTTCAAGATTGGCTATATATACTGTTATTTCAGAGAATATCTTGGTAATTTTTTTCATTTCATCTTCATGTGTTGTCTTTCCTATTTTTGCTATGACTATCAGTTTAATAGTGTCCTCCTCAAGTGGTTCAGCTGACGCAGATATCATTTAAACTATGGGTATTCTAGTACTGAATTTCCTGCATAAGTCTTATAATAACTTGTCATATAGAGATGCCAAATATCTTACTTCGGTGTCCCAAAAGGCCTGTGCTATTCTGACTTTCTTATCCATTCTGCAGGAACCAAACCTCTTAATATGATATTGGAGATCTGTAGGTAAGCCATTCATAAACACCATTTCTTACACAACTAGGCTGGTTTCTCTACAGAGTTGCATGTACTAGTTAATGGTAGTAACCCAATCTTCTGGGCACTGGTTGATTGATATCTTCATGTTAAATAGTTGTTCTTTGATTGATTCTCACTTCTATTCGATGAAATACTTCTCTTCTAACTAGGCTCTCATAGTATCCCAGTGAGCGGTAGCTATTGCTGCAGCTATAGCTCTATTTTCAGCTGCTGCAGTGGCAGCAAGAAGTAATCCTCCTAGTCTGGTGGCTGCTGCATCTGTTAGGGCCATGCGGTATGTTTCTCTCATAGGTCCTCTAAGTTAGGTGGCCAGGATAGGAATCCATCAGGTGCTGACCATTCCTTTAGCTGCGAAGTAGCTCTCTAAATCATCCAGGAATTCTCGAACATACTCTTTAGTATATCTGTAAAAGGTAGGTAGTCTGTCTGTCATGGTTTCTTTGTCTTCTTGAGGTCTTCTTCTAGGTAATTGTAGTAATATGGGCAGTGGTGGTAGTAGTGCCATTCTTGCTTTTGTCTTTTACTATGGGTTTCGGCAAGTTCAGTTACACAATATAGATAACAAATTGGTTGAGGTATTAAGTGATTTCCTGCCAGTTGGCATCAATTGTGATAGACTAAAATATATTAACAGCGAAATACTTGGAGTTGAGCAAGTATAGAAAATACATTTCAGGGGTCTTAGTAGTTTATGTAGTAGCATCTTAAGAAGGGTAATGTATCAGTATAAGTGTTAACTGGCAAGATTTAAGTGCAATTGATTAAATAAAGTGTATCTGTTAGAATCTCAAAACTATCCCAATTGCTTACTCCTTGAGTAAGGCTTTCAGTATTCCTCAGATTGTCTGTTGTAAGCTTCCTTAGCTTGTTGCAGTTCGAATTTTATTGATAATTGTAAGCGAGGTATTTATAAGAAATTACAAAGTGCTATACAGGCAGCTACCCAGGATACTACTTGAATTTCTGATTGGCTTGGCTAAATATAAGATACAAATTGATTAGCTAGAATATAATAAAATAATATATCAGGTTATAATATAATTGGACAGCAAAATAATATATCGGGTCGAAATACTATTTTAGGTTATAATATAATTGCAGATCTCAATAACATTATGAGTCTCAATGTTATTATGGGTCACATGATTGTGATCTTATGTGATGAAAATATATGTTATCACAAAATGTTCTATCACAGTATATATTATAAGTTTTTTTTTTTTTTTTTTTTTTTTTTAAAAAAATTATAAAATTTTTTTTTTAATAAAATTTAATTTTTTTTTTTTTTTTTTTTTTTTTTTTTTTTTTATTACTTATACTCTTTACTAAAATTCTACTACAAATCTCTCTCCTACATATAGATACTTTTATAGGCTAACCTTTTTATTAGTCTTATTAATATTTCTATATTATAATAGAACATTTTATAATAATATCAATTTTGATCACAATCACATGACCTCAGTAATATTATAACTCTCAGTATTATTGAGACTTTCACTGTTATTAAGATCTATAATATCACTATTAAGAGGAAGTAGAACTTTTAACCACAGTAAACCTCATAGAATCAGATGATGATCCCCTCCTATCTAAGTATTGTTACTGATAATATCTGCCAAGAATGATGTAGTAATTATTCCCACCATTAGTGATTATTCCATTCAATTTCTCAAGCTCTTCTTATTTTTATATAATTTCTGGTAACATAGCAATGTTTCTACATCTATCCAATTTCTCATACTCTTCTGATCCATGTATAATCTACTAGAAATAATACAGCATTAGTTTATATATCTATTTGATTGTTTAGCAGAATTCCATTAGTAATCATTTCTACCCTATTCATCATTTCCACTAATCCTATCATTCCCATCTTTTAGAAATTAATATAGCAGTTTCCTATATATTTATTTTGATTATTAAGTATTATTATTAATGCTCAGTTATCTTAGTCCTTGATTATCAGATTATTAGTATATATCATTTGACTATTACCTTATTTATTAGTTATATTGTATCATTTATTTATTATATATTTAGCTTTGATCTTTTTATATAAATACTCTTTTTATTTCATTCAATAAAGCTTCACCCTGGCTTTAGCTCCAACTTTAGCTCTTGCTCTCCCAGCTCTCTTAGCTTGAGCTCCCTCCCCCCTCCCTCTTTTTCTACTCTTGCCTCAATTTTTAGTATAGAACTTAGCTTAGCTACTGGTTCCCAATTGAGCCCATAAATCTTCTATACTTAGCCAATCCCAGAGTTTCATTCTTACATTTGACACTCAACATAGGGGGTAATATTCAATTTTATTAAGTATATACCCCAGTGATATACTTTTACTATTATGACAATCTTAGAGAAAAATATTATAAGCAAGACTAAATAAAATTACAGACTTATTAAATTAATGCTCTACATGAAATGAACTGAACCAATGAAGAAACTGAACAAGAAAGAGATAAATTATAACTACTCTAAAGCTAGCACACCCTGATATATACTATAGAAAATGATCAAAAGGACTATTGATCTCTGCTCTAGAGGAAGTATTAGGAAACTATTTTTAGTTTGTAGTCTATAACTAGCATCCATACTCATAGGCTATTCTCAGACTGTTCATAGGCTGTTCTAACTAGTTTGTAGTTTGCAATATTATTCTAGAGGTATTCATAGTTCATGATATTGTTCTAGTAGAGTTCTAGAGTAGTTTGTAGCTGTTCACCAATAATAGTTTGTAGTCTATAACTAGCATCTATATCTATAGCTATTTTGTTTATAGCTCTTAGTAAAATAGTTTACAGCTCTTAGTAAAATAGTTCATAGATTAATTAATCATTTTTTTGATAAAAATAAAAGGTTCTATAGCAACAAAAGAGTAAACAAATTCAAAAGTAGGCAAACTTTGCAAATGTTTAAGATGAGCAACCTTCAGAAGAAAGTGTTGAAATTATTAGCTTATTATATCTCTCTTATCAATGATCGATCGTTACGTCACTCAATCGTGGCTTAGACAATCTTTGTTTTGTATCGACCAATCATAAATTAGTATTAATAAATATATGCATATTGGCTTCATTAGCCAGTACACTCTTTACTCCAAATATATATTCAAAGATCAAATTTCAACAGGTTATAAGCCCCAAGCCGCTCAAATTGCAGCTCAACAACCTGAGATCTATGCAATCATCTACGTAATCATAGCAGTTACAACTGCGATTACAGTAAGCGTTTATTTAAAATTGTAAACAATATGTCAAACAATGTGATAAACAATGTGACAAATGACACTGTGATAAAGCAACGTGATAAACAATACGTAATGACATAGCATTCAATGACATAACAAAATGGACAATCTATATACATCATTATCATCAGCAACAAGATCATCAAGATTGCAGTCTAAATCAAAAACAGACAACAGATATCAACTCTCTGATGACGACGATGAAGGATTGGATGGCAACCATCAGAGCAATATTGCATTTAGCCTCAATTGACAGGAACAGATAGCTATAACGATCAGAAATCAGGAAGATAAATTAGACACACTGACAACCCTAATGGGCAAATTGATAGCAAAAATCGACAAAACAAATGCATTACCTAGCACGTCAACCAATCAGAATGCAGCTACAGAAGGCAACACACCACAATCATCATCACCATCACCAACAACATCAACAAAGCTTAACGATCTGGCGAAGGAGTACCTGAGATTGATCAACAAATTCGATAGGTCAGGTGGCACACCCAGATTGTTCAATTACTTTGATGCCGTAGAGCAATTTATCACCAGCGCCAATCTATCAGTACAAAAGGAGGAAGTCAATACAGCGATCAGTAAAATTACAGGCAACGCTAGAATGTAGCTATGGAGGCACGTAAACACATCAGGAGAATTTGATTCGTGGAATGAGCTTAAAGAGGCTATGACGCAAAAATATGCACCAATGGAACAATTATTATAAATGCGCGATAAGCTTGTGATGATGAAGCAAAAAGGATCGATCGAAGATTATAATGACACGTTCAACCAAATTATAGCACAAATCGAAGATATGACTGACACAGAAGCTATACCACAATATCTCCGGGGTCTAAGCCCCAGGTACTGGGAATTAATACTTGTGCAGGAGAATATGCCGACTATGCTGGAGGCTTTACAACTTGCATGTATCAGGTTTGACCTGGATAATAAACAAAGGCGCGATGAAGCCCACGCGACAGATCAAGGCGGCTACTGAGGTAGCAACCGAGGCGGATACTGAGGCGGCGACCGAGGTGGCTACCGAGGTGGCAGTCGCGACAATCGAGGTAGAAGCGCCAGATAAAGCTGAGGCTATAACAACAATAATGAAAACAATCGAGGAGGTCATAATGACAGAGGTAACCGAGGTGGTGATCGCGGAGCCAATCAAGGTGGGAATTTTCAGGGACACCCTCGGAAATATTATGTCTGTGAGGAAGAACATGGAATATTTCAATGCAACAAATTCAATGATTGGGTAAAAACAGAAAAAGAAAAGACTAAACCGAGAGCCAAAGCAAATCTGGTGATTGGCACTATCATCGATTCAGGTGCCATGCAACATATGTTTAACCAATTGGAGATTTCGAGATAGTGGCTGAGCACGATGGCTTGGTCACGTGTGCAGGGAACGAGAAATTACGCGTGATGCACATTGGGACAATTGAGCTCAACGACGAGCTGAAATTACAGGACATCTTATATATACTAGAGATCACCAGAAATTTAATATCTATGCGGGCGTTGATACGTGACAGAAATGATATAACCTTCAAGAGTGACAGATCAGTAATTAAAATCGGTGCAGATCACGAAGAAATTAAAATCAGACAAGCTGATGGTGATCTATTTCATTTATCGACATCACCAGAACTAGAAGCAAACATCGCTAATTCCAAGATTGCAAACATCGCCGATTCCAAGATCGATGACTATACATTATGACATCACCGACTAGGTCATCTGGGCCGAAATACTTTGCAATCAATCAATAAATTTGTTACAGGGCTTGGAGATATGTAGCTGTTGACCGGACAAATCAAAATATACACTGGGTGTGAACATGCGAAGTCACACCGCAAGCCATTCGGACACACGAAAAATCGATCAATGGAGTCTATCGGAAGGGTGCACTCAGATCTGTGTGGGCTGATGCCCACGTCATCAGTCAATGGAGCGAAATATATATTAACATTCATCGATGACGCCACTCGCTACGTCACAACATATTTTATTGACAACAAAAGTGATACATTCGATCAATTCCGGACATTCAAGACATTCGCCGAGACACAATCGGGCCAAAAACTCAAGATTCTCCAATCAGATGGAGGAGAGTATATAAACACCGAGATATGCGAATTTTTAATCAAAAACGGAATTCATTATGAAATGACGATGCCAGACACACCGTAACAAAACAGTGTAGCCGAACGATATAACCAGATATTGATGGAGTCAATCTGGGCAGTTAAAATTACTACCGGCATACCTGATGAACTTTGGGTGGAACTTACCGCAAGTGCTACATATTTACACAACTGATTGCCAATGTGAGCTAATAAGGAGAGTGCTTTACCATTTAAATTATGGCATGGTTACAAGCCTGATATCAGTAACTTGCACGTCATATGGGCTGACACGTATATGCATATTCGCAAGGGAAAAAGGTCGAAACTGGCACCCCAATCTAAAAAGCTTAAAATGATTGGCTATCATGACGAAAAGAAGGCATATAGGCTCTGGGATCCAACCAATAGGAGGATAGAGATCAGCTGCGACGTCACATTTAATAAATCTATTATATTAAAATCTCCAACAATCGTCAACCCAGAAGATCAAGAATACATCATTGAAGCGATCATCAGAGAATGCAAGATTGATGAAAAAAGGGAATATCTGGTTAAATGGCTAGGCTATAATGATGACGACAACACCTGGGAGCCAATTGAACAATTGATTGACACTGAAGCTCTACAAATTTGGCAAGATCGCATGTCAGAAGCTAATTTAATTGAATCGACTGATGACCCAATGACCTACAAGGAGGTAATTTCTCTGCCTGATGTAAAGCTTTGGGAGGAAGCAATCAATCAAGAGCTTAAATCACTTAAGAATAATGACACGTGGATAATTGTACCTGAGGTGCCTGCAGGACACAAACCGATTGGATACAGATGGGTATTTAAAAAGAAACTCAACACTGATGGATTGGTTGCCAGGTACAAAGCGAGATTAGTAGTCAAGGGATATTCACAACAGCAAGGAATTGATTATGATGAAACATTTGCTCTTGTGGCGAAATTCATATTGATCAGGGCACTTTTATTAATCGGAGCAACCCTAAACTTAGAAATTCACCAAATGGACATAAAAACTGCATTCCTGAATAGCGATCTTGATGAAGAGATCTATATGATGGTACCTGAAGGAATCGACCAATCAGAGCTGTCACCGAGAGCTGTGTGTAAGCTCAATCGATCATTGTATAGACTAAAGCAATCACCTCGTATGTGGAATTAGAAGATCAACAACTACCTCAGCCAATCAAATTTTACAAGACTACAATCAGATCACAGCATTTATCTAAGAAGGAGACAAGAAGATCAATCGCTGATAATTATTGCCATATATGTCGACAATCTACTAATTCTGGCTGATTCGATGGAAACAATGAACAAATTCAAGGCGGAACTTAGCAATGTATTCGATATGACGGACTGTGGTGAAATTAAACATTTTTTGAGTATTCGAGTCATGCATGATAGAAAAACACACATGATCACAATTGATCAAAGCTACTTCACCAATCAAATCATTATAAGGTTTAACATGACGGATGCCAAGCTAATCAGTACACCCCTTGATCCATCCATTCAACTCAAAGCTGAAGGAGGAAAATCTGCAGACCAAAGTCTATTTAGACAAATGATTGGTAGCATAATGTACCTAATGATTGGGACAAGACCTGATCTAGCTGCTGCTATCAGCATTATCAGTCAATTTTCAGCCAATCCAATGCAAAAACATTACTATGCCCTCAAATGATTATTAAGATATATTAAAGGAACAGCTAATTATAAGCTGTACCTTGAATGTGATCAGGATCTAAGACTGATCGGTTTCAGTGATGCCAACTGGGGAGGAGACATTAACACACGATGATCAACTACGGGCTATATCTTCAACCTATTGTTGTAATTATTAGCTTATTATATCTCTTCTATCAATGATCGATGCATCAACGATCGATCATACGTCACTCAATTGTGGCTTAGATGATCTTTGTTTGTATCGACCAATCATAATTTAGCATTAATAAATACATGCATATTGGCTTCATTAGCCAGTGCGCTCTTTACTCCAAACACACACATTCGAAGATCAAATTTCAACAGGTTATGAGCCCCGAGCCGCTCGAATTGCAGCTCGACAACCTGAGATCTACGCAATCATCTACGCAATTATAACTGCAATTACTGTAAGTGTTTATTTAAAATCGTAAACAACGCGTCAAACAAAGCAATAAACAATGCGACAAACGACACCGCGATAAAGCAACGCGATAAACAACACGTAATGACATAGCATTCAACGATGCGACACGACGAAATGGACAATCTATACGTATCATCGTCATCAGCAACAAGATCGACAAGATTGCGATCTAAATCAAAAACAGACAATAGATATCAACCCCCTGACAATGACGACGAAGGATTGGATAGAAACTATTAGAGCAATATTGCATTTAGCCTCGATCGACAGGAACAGATGGCTACAACGATCAGAAATCAGGAAGATAAATTAGACACGCTTGCAACTCTAATAGGCGAATTGATAGCAAAAATCGACAAAAAAATCACATCACCTAGCGCGCCAACTAATCAGAACGCAGCTACAGAAGGCAACACGCCATGACCATCACCATCACTAACAACATCAACAAAGCTTAACGATCTGGCGAAGGAGTACCTGAGATTGATCAACAAATTCGATGGATCAGGTGGCGCACCCAGATTGTTCGATTACTTTGATGCCGTAGAGCAATTTATCACCAGCGCCAATCTTTCAGTACAAAAGGAGGAAGTCAATGCAGCGATCAGCAAAATTACAGGCAACGCTAGAATGTGGTTACAGAGGCACATGAACACATCGGGAGAATTTGATTCGTGGGATGACCTTAAAGAAGCTATAACGCAAAAATACGCACCAATGGAACAATTGTTACGAATGCGCGATAAGCTTGCGATGATGAAGCAAAAAGGATCGATCGAAGATTATAATGACGCATTCAACTGGATTATGGCGCAAATCAAAGATATGACTGACACAGAAGCTATACCGCAATATCTCTGGGGTCTAAGCCCCAGATACCGGGAATTAATACTTGCGCGGGAGAATATGCCAACAATGCTGGAGGCTTTACAACTCGCATGCATCAGGTTCGACCCCGATAACAAGCAAAAGCGCGACAAAGCCCACGCGACAGACCGAGGCGGCTACCGAGGCAGCTACCGAGGTGGCGACCGAGGCGGCTACCGAGGCGGCGGTCGTGACAACCGAGGCGGACACGCCGGTCAAAGCCGAGGCTACAACAATGAAAACGGAAACAATCGAGGAGGTCATAATGACAGAGGCGACCGAGGCGGCGATCGCGGAGCCAATCGAGGCGGGAATTTTCGGGGACACCCTCAGAAATGTTACGTCTGTGAGGGAGAACACGGAATATTTCAATGCAACAAATTCAATGATTGGGTAAAAACAGAAAAAGAAAAG
>RBNK01001424.1:0-15464 GCA_003990785.1 Endogone sp. FLAS-F59071 | reverse complement strand
GAGAAAAAGAGAGAGAGAGAGAGAGAGAGAGAGGGGGGGGGGGTTGAAAATAGGGAAATATGGACAGGTACAATAACTTAACCATTGAATTTTGCATGTTATACAGGCTACGATTCTTCTTACGATATGCCAAAGGCGACAAAAAATTCTCTCTCGGCGTTGGGCGTTGATGACGATGCAGAGTGGGAAAAGGCTATGAAAATTCCAAATTTGGATGGAATAACCGACAATCAAGTATGCAGCTTGTTTTGGCGGGACTGGGGTGATGATAATGAGCATGTAATGGGATTATTGAATCGGTTTTTCTATCTTATTCCAGGAATCAATGTATCCGTTGAGTCCCACTTCATTGCCAGGACATGATCTCAATAACTCGGTCTTTTCCGGAACGGCCAGTAATACAGCACCGTCGACCCCCTCTCCATGGGGTCCTTCTACGGGTCCTTCATATGCCCCCTCTACACCCTTGCATACGGTTCCTTCCACTCCGACTGGGTTCACATCTCCCGTCTACAATCCATCCTTTTATCCTACTCATCCCCATCGGACCATGAGCGCCAGCAGTCATTTCGATTTATTCGGATCGAATATGAGAAGACCCTCAGTCCCCGTTATGAGAACAAGTGGTATTATTGGGGATGAGCATGGTCACGGTGGACCGATCGATTATTTCGATAGCAAACTGGGCATGCGACCAACATCGCCTACCAACACGTTCTATCCACAACATGCACAGCAGCAACAGCACCAAAATATGCACCCTCTTTTGTCAAACGTGACGCCCTTGCCTACTCCTGGAGGTACTATGGTCTCCCAGGCGCAGACCCCATTAGAACTTACATCGCCAACGTCCGCTCAAAACGCGAGCTTTCGGTTACCCGACTGGGGCTTCGGCTTCGCGCGACACTCGACCGAGCTCTCGTCACAGCAGGCAACATCGCAGGATCTGAGTGCGAGCCTTACAGCCGGGGAGGTAAAGGGTAGTATGGCACTATATGACCCGACCGAGGTGGACGAGATTGTGCAAAGGAGCAAATCGCCCCCGGTCCCAGGAGGAATCGAGACAGACTATGTGAATGGTCACAGCAGAAACCCTACATCCGTAGACATGAGCCGGCAAACTCTCATACAGGACGCGAACAATACCTCCTACCTGATGGACAATCTCGCTCTGCGCAGTCCTCCGATATTGCCCACAGGCGTCAGTGTTCAGACGCCCAGCGCGCTGGACAGTATCCGTGCGCGGTCCCCTTCGCTATCGCAGCAGTGGGGCAACATAAACGCCGTGGCCAGCGATGACTACTTCACCAAGGCTGCGAGCGCCGCCGGTATGACAATAAATATTGCAGCCATCACCGCTGCCGGTGTTGGCGCCGAGCAGACTACCAGCAACGGCCTCGTCCACCAGGAAGCCTTCATGCTCCGGGCCACCGCTGATAGCAACGGGAATCACGTGTTCCAGAGGCCCATGAGCCCGCCCGGACTGAACATGACCCCTAATGGGCCCATGGGCGCAGGTCCTAGCGTGAACACCATCATCACCGCTAACGACCTGGCGGCGTCGATGGGACAGATGAGCTTAAGCGCTGCGGGGGCGGGGCTGGCAGGCGTCGATATGTCTCTGGGCAGTGCGGGCAGTAACGGCGACGATGATTCTTTACAAGGTGGGTTTCGAAAGAATACTGGGTTGGTGCTAGTCGGTGGTAAGGGGGTTTTGAGCTGATACTACGGAGGTGGCGTGGGCTGAGAGCTTTATTAGAATATTCGTCTTTTGATGGTTTACGCATATTTGGCGAGTATGTATATTCCTTGACTCGTCATTATATATATATATATATATATATATTTCAATCATCGCAGGTTCTGAGAGCTCGTCATCTCAGTCCAAAAAACCCATGTCATGGGCCGCAATCGCAAAGACCCCTGTCAAACCGACACCGGTGAACACCGAGGTTCTTGCCCTTGCTACACCTCCCCTTCTTTCCCCTCTGTCCCCCACAGCTTTATCCCCACAAGCTCTGTCCCCCACGTCTCCTTACGCCAAGTTTGGTTTCCCGCCCTCCACGGGTATGCCCTTGGGTCCCCAGACCATCCCCCTGGGTTCCCTTGGTCCCAAACCCATGTCTGCCCCTGCCACAGGTTCATGGGCCGCGAAGGCCAAACCCATCGTCGGCCTGCCCAACTGGACCGGTCCCGTGTCCAACGGACCCCAGCTCGCTGCCCCGATGGCCATGCCGAGACCAGGCGCGCCAACCGTGGCGCAGCCGCCGCCAGGGACGGTGGTGATTAAGAAAGACTTGCCTATGAGCTTGGCAAATAAGGGAATTAACCCCAAGGTCTTCAATATCAGGCCGGATCACGTAAGTAATGTATAGAATTTGGTGAACATTGATGTGGGTGTTGGTAGATGTCGGAACATTTACTTAAGATGCATTCTTTGGAAAAATCACATTCTTTTAGGCACGATATTTCGTGATTAAATCCTATACTGAGGATGATGTCCACAAATCGTTGAAGGTAAATTTTTGTGAGGGAGGGGGGGTTTGATCAAGTTCGCGTGTGTGATTTTCTAAATTTTATGTGGATTATATGCAATATAGTACGATATCTGGGCTTCGACGGAAATCGGCAACCGTCGCCTGGACCGGGCATATCGGGAAAACGGCAATCGAGGACCAATATACCTCTTCTTTAGCGTCAATGCCAGGTTCGTACATTCTCAATGTATATTATGTACTCTTTACAGGGTGGCGTTGAATACTTTGTCGATTGATTTCTTCAATGTATTCTTTCTGCAGCGGTCATTTCTGCGGTATGGCGGAGATGATGAGTCCGGTAGACTACTCCACAAATAGCAACGTGTGGGCGCAGGATAAGTGGAAGGGTGTCTTCAAGGTTAAGTGGGTATTCGTCAAGGATATTCCCAACGGGTCGTTGAGGCATATCCGACTTGCGTGAGTATAATTATCGATTGTGGATGTGGGTGTAAGTGGTCGTAGTTTATTGTATTGATATTTGTTTCCTTCTACAACTGACCGTATATATACACCGACCGCAAATGCTCCAACACGTTTGCGTTCGCCAGTAACAATGAAAATAAGCCAGTGACCAATTCGCGCGACACTCAGGAGCTCTATCTTGATCCAGGGCGCGAGATGCTCAAGGTGTTTCACGAATACAAGAACCGGACCTCTATCATTGACGACTTTGATTTTTACGACCAAAAGCAGACGGAGATGAAGAAGGACGCAGTGGATTCACAACCCAGTGGTGCTGAATCGAGTGAGCAGCAGGACTGGGAGGATACAGATAACGGGAACGAGGACACCGCTTAAAAGTGAGAAACATAGACATTGCGACTTCGGTTTTTATTTTTGTGGAGGGCCCGAAGGCGAGAATTTTTCCGGTATTGTATCCTCCTCGAACATTCTTTCATGACTGTCGTGGGATAGTGAGAAGGGAGTGGGGATGTTTTTTTTTTTTTTTTTTTTTTTTTTTTTTTGGGGTTTTTTTTTTTTTTTTGGCGGTGACTGTTTTGTTATTAGTAGAAGGCAATCTTTCTGTATATGTACGCAGACGGCACCTTTGCGCGGACGAGTCTTCAATTTCCTAGTCTTATGTAGAAGTAGCAGAACAACACAAACTCTCGTTTCTTTTTTCTCTTTCTCTTGTTCTCTTTTTTTCGCTGGCAAAGTTCAGCAGAACATTGGAGCTTTGTTTTGCCGTCAGTTTGCATGGATTAACAGGACAATGGACTGAATGCCTTATTGAAATACTTAGGATCGCTAGTAGTGCTCTTAAATCCGTTTGATTACGCTATATATTTTGCGGTGGGTCGCATGCTTCCCTAGTTCCCCGTTAACCCACGTTGACTTGTAATATTTCTGTGGGATTTGCGTGCCTTCGATCTATCTACATACATACATCAATGCAATTTCTTTAACACAGCCTTAGCTGATATTTTAAGTACTTTTGTGTTCGCTTGTGCGTCTAGTTATTGCATTGCTAATTGTGTTTGGTGATCGTTTTAGATTCGTCTGGTGTTGATGGATTCATCCCAGGCAAACAAAAATTGATTATCTGATACCGGCTTGAGAATTATTACGGATTATTTTTGAGATTGAAACCTATCCTATTTTGAGCAAAACGAACATACATCGAATGGATTTCTTTTTTAATCCGAATATTCGGCTTTACATACGTAATGAGGGACTTTACATACGTAATGAGGGATGAATTAAACCGGCAATTTTAATCAATTCGTATCAACAAATTCATACAAATATTCAATCAGCCAATTGTCAAGGGAAAAAAAAAAAAACCCCCCTTTTACATTATTGATTTTGAAAGATCCAAGGTAAACTTCAAGGTGAAAAAGAGATAAGAAAATCTATTATTTTTATTATTTTGTAATTAATTAATATATCTATTATTCTCTTAAAAATCTTTGAGAGGGTTATAGTAGAGAAACATTATTTTGTTTTTTTTTGAAAAAATACTCCACCCATGTCTAAAAAGTTAATTGTGGAAACTTTGAGAGCATGTGTATTGGATTGACGATGATGATTCGGAGATGAAAAAAAAAAAGCACAAGCCACTTGCTCGGGCCACTTACGAATATGGGAGGGCCCTCCCTTATCGGTCAGCGTTTCCCATGTTCCCATTGTAGGGTTGGCAATTTTCATGAAAATCCGGGGTCGGCTCATGAAAATGAAAGGGAATTTCCATAGCAAATAAAAATAACTGCTGTAGAAGAGTGGATAAGAGTTGCTGTAAAGAGGGAGTGATTAGAGTGACAGAAGTGAGTGACAGATATTTTGAAAATTCTCACGGCCAACCCTTGCCCATGTTCCCACCCTTGCCTATGTTCTCACCCTTGCCTGCATTCCCACTCTTGCAAGTCACAGAATGACATTTCACACAAACAAAAACCAAAAAACTGCGGCCCTTATCTAATCAGCTGAACACTATTTAATCCTTGCCCTTTTCCCTTCTGATCTGGTAACAATAACAACAACAAAAAAAAAGACCATGTCGGGAATTGTATCCATTTTCATTTCACATCCGCATTACACATTCCTTACAATCATATTCTTCCTGACGGCCTATGGCATAGGAATAAACTCTATACAAATACTCCCAATATTTCTACTTTCGGCACTAAAAATATACATCGACCGCGGCGTCGCCCGACGTGACTGGTACACGTTGTTTGTCATTCCCGTCCTTGCCCTCGGGACGGCCTACGCCTTCTACGATCCGGCTTCCCCAGTAAACCCTCTAGAAAGCTCGCTAGCCCTCGCGCTTCTTGGGGGCATCTTCTCCACTGTAGCTGTGATTACTGTCGGCGTGGCTGTGGTGGTCGCGCGTACTCTTCCAGATTCGCAATTCACGTGGGCTTCGTTTTTCGTGTTCCCCGCCGTGTGGAGTCTCGGGTGGATGGCCGCCGGTCGTACCTCTCCCTTGGGCAGGTGGGGCGACTGGACTCAGGAGTCCAGCGGAATCGTTGATCCCTTCCTCCAGATCGCATCATACTTTGGTCTACCAGGCGTGGATTTCTTGATGGCACTACTGGCCGCAGTGATCGTTGTCTGGGCCGAGAGGCTCATGGTGGAGGATGAGGATATGGAGTCGTTGCATGGTATTTCGTCCTATGACTACGGGGCCGTATCAAGTGAGCATGTCGTCGAGAATGCAGAAGAACCTTTAGTTCCCCGCGACAAACATTTACTGCGGTCTAAGCCGGTTTTCGGCCACGCACCATTTTATTCTGCCCTCTTCCTCGTCGCTGTCGTTTTTGCGGGTAGCGCCCGTCTGGCCACCGTTCAACAGACGAATGATAAAATGCAGGTGACAAGCTTGGCGTGTATTTTAAGGCCACCGTTGACCAATTCATCGAACCCTCTGACCAATTCGTCGAAACAAGACCCCATCGATGATATGTTTACTGAGACTAGCCGTTACAGCAACCACGCAAAGCTTCTTCTGTGGTCCGAGTCGGCCGTCACGATCACCAGGCAGAGAGACCTCGACCAAGTGTTTGAAATTGCGAAGAACTATTCAAGGCTCCAACACATCTATCTCGGAATCACTTACCTCATCTTAGCGGACGATAACTCCCGGAAATATAAGAACATGCTTACCATGTTTGACCCGAAAGGTGAAGTTTTATTCGAGTACGAGAAAACCCATCCGGTCCCTTTTGCTGAATCATTTACAGTCAAGGCCGGCCCGGGTCTCCTCCCCCTGGAACCTGTCTCCTTCCCAATCCCGAAAAAGAATCGTCGTCAAGACCCCATTACCGTCAGCGCAGCCATATGCTTGGATATGGACTTCCCTGGCCTCCTTTCGCAGGCTTCATCCGCCCAGTTGGTCCTATCGCCCGCTCAGACCTGGTCTCCTGCCATCGGCCGGGTGCATTTCAACATGGCGCGTGTCCGCGCCATCGAGCAAGGCTTTGCCGTGCTACGTTGTGATTCTGGTGGCGTCTCCGGGTTCGTCGACGAATTCGGCCGCATAAAATATTATCAAGAAGCCGACTACGCAGGCGGTACGTCGCGGTCGTTTGTCGTTAACTGGAAACCAGGTTACAAGGTCGACACCTGGTATGGCGTTGTCGGGGATTGGGGGGCCGCAGGGGCGATCGTTGGCCTCGTGGGGTTCGCATGGGTAGTTGATCGTAACTTGAAGAAGGTGACTGCTGTGGAGGTTTGAAGAAAAAATTGGAGGGCGTGACATTGCTTTCATTAAATTTTTACATAATAAATCATCAGCCCGTATACAGAAGGATAACTCCAAGTTTGGACAATGTTTGTTTATTCTGTTTAGAACTAATATTTATCGAGTGGAATAAGATTATTTTATCAACATCACAGCATCTACTCGATGATAATATTGCCAAAACTCGAGCTATCGGGTGTCCCCTCACAACAGATCACAAGTTCGCCTCCGGGCTCACGACGAACCCAATCCTAGGAAAATGAATATGCACGGGCACCCCCTCTCCCTCGTTCCTCACCACAATTTCGGCTTCGTCCATCTTCACGAGCGTACCCTTGACAGGAATCTTGCCATAGTCGGTTGGCACGACACTAACCCTCTGTCCGCTCCTGAATAACCCTGTCCCCGCGCGCAACTCTGCGGGTGGGTTTTGCCTCGCAAACTCGAGCGCCTCAGCCCCCGCGCACTTGGTGACCTTTACCTTGCGCGCGTCAATGTACTCGTTGAACCGTTTAATCCACTCGAACGTGCGTGGGAACGTCTGTGGGTTGAATACGTCGCGTGCACCTCCAGGTACCTTGGCCGCCACGGCGTTTTTGCCGAGGAATTCGACGAACCAAACGTTCATGGCCACGTGGATGTCGGCCAGCCCAGGAACGGCAGTATCAAGGAGCCATATACGGCCATCAGCGAGTTGCTTTTCGATGGTGTGGAGGTGGGGGAGAAGCTGCTCCTTGACGGCGGGTTGGGCGGCAAGGGACTTGGCAATGTTCAGTTCGCTATACCCGAAAAGGCTGGCGCGGTCCTGGAGGAACTGGGGATTGCTGAAAGTGGGGGCGGTATAGGGCATGAGGGCAACGACGAGAGGGAAGATGGTGCTCTGGAGAAGACAGAGGGTGGGAGGAAAGGTGAGCATTAGTGAAGCAGAAAAGTGCGTTGGTGGTCGAACACTGAGTGATGCATGTAATTTTTAGTGAGATAATTACGTCGGTCCAGAATGAGATGACATCCGTGACACCACGATCTATCTTGTCCGATGTACCAGTACGCGGTGGGTACAGCGAAGGTTCCGGGAATCTGAACGGGCATTTCGAGGTGCAAGTAAGAAGAGAACAAACATCGAATCCATGTCCATCCAATGATCATCTAAAAATCCGCACCTGTTCTCGAGCTCCTGCAGAATCCTCTTGGTGTCGCAGTACACGTCCGCGCCGATGGACATGACGGGGACCTTGCGATAGCCATGCGCCAGGGCCTCAACCTCGGGCCGGGGCAGCACGGGTGCCACGAACACGGAATGGTAGCCCAAGCCCTTGAACTGCAGGGCCCAAAGGACCTTCATGCAATAGGCCGAGCCAGTATAGTGGAAGATGACGATCGGGGGTTGCTGGGACATTGCCGCCTGATTGGAGGAGGAGGAGGAGGAGGAGGAGAAGGAGAAGGAGAGGAAGGAGGAGAGTGTGGTGTGGATTTCGGAAGGATTGTGGATTGTGAGGCTGTTATATAGATGTGAGATGAGATTGCTCGGTCCCCGTGGCTTAGTTAATTCTTCTGACACATCCACGACGGGTGACGTCAGTGTCGGCCGGCTTCCTCCACCGCCATGATTGACAACACCACCTACCGTTCCTCTATGTCCGCCAGCTCCACCTCAAAGACTACCAACTACGCCACCCTTAACCAGAAGCTCGAGCAATTACAGCGGAATCTGGAGAAGCTGCAGGCCACCGTCGAGGTCACCACTCAGCAAGTACCGTTCTTAAAGCAGATGGGCTCCATCCATTCCTCCACGTGAGTAGAGAGGGAACTCGAGTCTGTCTCGTCTTTTTGTGCTTCAAGTTGTGTGTCGGCTGATGTGGTAAAACTTTACTCTGTGGTGGCATTCCAACCCCCCTAGGTTCATGGCCGCGTCGCGAGTGCTCAACGAGGAAGGCGCGAACACGACACGGGCCTGACGCGAGAGACAATGATTGAACATTTACCTTTCAACCTTGGCATAACGAGCTTATATCTCGTTGAATTAGTGCTCAGTTTTTCTTGCAAAGAAATTTGAAGACGCACAGTTTCCACAGATGTGTATTACTGTTTGTACATAGCCAGTAGTATAAGAATGTCATTATCACTCAAATATGACAGATCAAAAAGTTGGTTAATAGTAGGTTTTTTCGATCTAGCGCAAATCCTCACAGCCAGAACACGGTGGTAAGGTGGTAATATATTATGAACATCCAACAAACCACTTCCTGTGAGAGATATACAATTAGATTGATAGGAATGTACATCCGCCCTACCCGTCCCATGCCGTTTTCCACCGCGACCTACTTCCCCGCCGAGGTGGCTCTAGACATGATAGGATTCCAGGAAGTTTGGGAGGTCCAGAGCTGCTTGCTTATGCGCGCACTGCTTCCGCGGTACTGGCAGACAAACAGGAGAGAACAGTGGCGATGACGATGAACTGTAATATCTGCCTGCAGCAGATGGTTGTGATGACCAGGCCGTGGACGGGTTGTTGGAACTTGATTGTTAATGTCCAGGACATGCCGTTATATTTGGCCAATTGAACCTTGAGCGCAAATTATATAATAAAATAAAACATAGGGAGAGTATTGTTAATCAAATGTCAATCATGTTTGACAAGTATACAGAACTAGTTGATATTAGGAAGGGTTTTACTCAAAGGTGAATTGGGTGACATCTCTTTCAGAGTAAAAAAAAAAAAAAAAAAAAAAAAAAAAAAAAAAAAAAAAAAAAAAAAAAATCTAGAACGAGGAACTCTCTTTTTGCAACGCTAAAGACCACGTTGTTCAATTATCCGCTGCAAAATGCCAACACAGTTTGGTTTCACCGGCAGAGACCATATCGTCTAGACGCGACTGAATCATTGTACAAAGAACAGCTCTTGGGCTATTGTTGGACGATCGTCCACTTTTGTTGGTCCTATCGCCGAACAGTTGTAGCGTTCGTTTGGCTCATGCAGGCGTTTTTTTTTTTTTTTTTTTTTTTTTTTTTTTAATTTACTTATGATGAGATCGGGATCGGCGATGCCTATTGCTCAACTGATCGATCGATTATATATAAAAGCGGTCAATAGATTCACAGGATTCGGCGGGAAATCTTTATTAAGGAAACAAACAATTCTATCATGGATCAAGAGTCGACAGCCGGGAGGTTCCTCAAGCCCATATCTTTAAACGGTGAAAAGGAAAAAGAAGGGGGAGGACTGATCGATTTTTGAAAAATAAGAAAAATACATCATTCGAAGCCGACGTAGGTAGAGGCACAAAATCCAATTCGCAACAACCGTGAAAGCAATGATATTTATACAAAGAGTACAGGGGAAAGGAAAGCTTGAAAAATCAATGTAATATAAAAAAGGAATAAAAGTATCAGAAATTTAAAAAAACCATAAAATCTAAGCAAGCTGAGGATACCAGAAGGGAGGACTTCACCGCATCAGTTGCATGGTTTTGGCAGCATAACTAATCATGATACTGTTAGCTAAGCAAGAGGAGTCTTTCGGAGTCTTCCTCTTGGTTGAGGGGTGTCCAGTTGATTGTCTCGGATTCCCTCATTAGTGCTTCCTTCATGGCTTTCTCTACGTGCCCTCGCAACATCCCCTTTACTTCCTCTCTCCTTTCCCTCCTCTCCCTCCCATCTAATCTATCCCCTTAAACCGACATCTTCATCTCAATCTTCTCGTACGGGTCATACCCCTCAAGCACGAAATCATCAATGGTAAACCCATCGATATCGTTCACTTCCCTCGCGATTCTCAACCTGGGGAACGGCCTAGGCTCGCGCTTGAGCTGCTCCTTAAGCGCGTCGATGTGGTTGGTGTAGACATGAGCGTCGCCCATGGTGTGAATAAATTCACCCGGCTGGAGGTGGCAGATGTGGGCGATCATGCGGGTAAGAAGAGCGTAGGAAGCGATGTTGAAGGGCACACCGAGGCCCATGTCCGCGGAGCGCTGGTACATGAGGCACGAGAGTGTTGGCTGTAGGTTCTCGGGTGTGCGAGTCGAGACGTAGAACTGAGCAAAAATATGACAAGGCGGAAGAGCCATCTTGGTAAGTTCTAGTGGGGTGAGAGATGAGGTTAAACGGGTGCAAGTGAGAAGGGGGCGAGGCGACGATGAGAGAGATAGATGGTAGAAAAGAATAGTAGGTACTTACCAGCGGGATTCCACGCGCTCAGAATAATCCTGCGGTCAGTGGGGCTGTTCTTTATCTTGTCAATCACCTCTCTGAGCTGGTCAACGCCTTTGCCAGTGTAGTCGGTGTCACAGTCAATATATTCGGCACCAAAATGGCGCCATTGGAACCCGTAGACAGGCCCTAGGTCGCCCTCTTTACGCTCCGTGAGCCCAAGCTTGTCGAGATACTCGCGCGAGCCGTTGCCGTCCCAGATCTTGATGCCTTTCTCGCTGAGGTGATTGGCATTGGTGTCACCGCGGATGAACCAAAGCATCTCCTCGGCAACGGCGCGGAAGAAGACTCGCTTAGTGGTTAGGAGCGGGAAGACATCGTCCTTGAGAGAAAAACGGAGCTGAGGGGGGGCGAAGATGGATAGAGTACCGGTGCCGGTACGGTCAGAGCGGGGCTGACCGGCATCGATGATGTTGCGGATCAGGTTCAGATACTGGTGTTCCTTGTGGATGGTGCGCTCGCCGTAGTAGGAAAAGTTATAGTCATTGGTAGAGGGGGGCTTTGCGGGATTGCTGGACATGCCATAGGTGGCAACGATGGCGTTGGTACTCTCTGGATCTTGGTACATTGCAGCGGGCAAAGGTTAGGTAAGAAGCGAAGCGAAGAAGCGATGCGATGGATAGGATTGAAACGCGTCTGATTCGATTTTTGCAGATTTCTCACCACAAAATGGGGCCAACCCCGCACTATGACGTCATATCGCGATCTCAGCCAGCCGCGGGTCACGCTACAAATCTGGCTCGCGCGTCAAGGCCACAAACGCGCTTGCTCCTTTCCCCAAAACACAACAAACACCACTTACCCACCAACCTCTTGCTGCAATGTCCAGAGTCGCTCGCAGAAAGGCAACCGAGGGCGTCAGATACGACCTTGACGTTGACGATACTCCTCTCAAAGTCTCTGTAAAGGTACAGTTATAAATCCACTGGAGCCTTCTTTTATCGTCGACCGCCAGTTGACAGTAATCTGCTTGCATCCCCTCAACCATAGAACATCAAAGGCGCAACAAAATCAGCAGACAAGGAGAATGTCTTAGTTGTCGTCGAAAATAAGAAGAAAATACGCAAACTTAATAAGGCTGTGGAATCCGACGACGACAATTCCGTCGAAGTCAAGAAAACCCGTAGGCCTAAGAAGACCGAGGTTGCCGAAGAGGAACCCGGAAAAGGTAGTTGACATTTCCAAGCTCCTAAATCCGTAACTATTGTTATTGGTATGACAGACTGGGCTTTTTGTCATCACAGAGGAAGTAACAAAGACCAAAAAGAATGCAGTCGCCAAGGCAACCAAGAAGACACCAAAGGTGGAAGAACCCAAAATTGAATCCATACAGTTAGACAGCGAAGACGAACTGGCTGGTATATTATAATTTCATTGGCTCCAATCTCTGCAATTCGAAACCAAGAAAACGAGGCATCTTACTGCACGAGCTTTTACCATTTCGACACTCTTCTAGTCATTACGCCCATTTTTAAACCCAAACCTGTTAAACCCGCCAAGAAAGCGCAAGATAAGCCCCGTCCCGAGGGCGAACCAGACCCAAAGGACGAGCCGGTTCCCAAGGGGCGCAAGCGTGGCGTTGCTGGCAGGAGCGTTACCCAGGCTCAGGCTGAGGACGAGGAAGATGCGAAACGGGCCGCGAAGAAAGTGCGAACGGCGAGGGCGGGCCCTGCAGAGGAAGAAGAGGTGCAAGAAGAGGTGCAAGAAGAGCCGGAAGAGGCGCCGAGGAAGGTCGCGGCTACGAAGGCGAAAAGGAGAAATCGGGCAAGCGAGGAAGATGTGGAGGGGGACGCGGCGAAGATGAGAAAAGAGCTTGAGGAGGTTTTTATCCGAGTTTTGTCTATCGCTCTTGAAAGTTATATATCATATGCCGATTCGCTTATGCGGCTTTATGGTTCTTTATTTTATTTATTTTTATTATGTAGGTGAGACAGGCTCTTGAACAACTCACGGTCAAATACAACAACCTCAAGGCCTTGCGCATTACTGACGCCGAGGATAATTTCCGAGAGTATAAGAGGACGGCCCAGATGCGGTTCGAGTGTGAGTTGGCTTATGTGTTGTCGGTGACGATGTATTACTGTTATTCGGACAATACCGGTGAATTTTCTAATCATTCATTTTATGAAAACCTTACTTGTAACTTCAACTATACATTACCCCCGCCTCTCTAGATGCCGACGAAAGAATCGCACAGCTCATGCATGAGAAAGAGCAGCTGGAGCTGAAACTCAAGCCCGATACGGCACACGGTGTGACCTCAAAGCAGCAGCAGGCCAAATCGATACAAAAGGATGATAATAAAACGGAAAAGGAGCGTGAGCGTGAGAAAAAGGAGTGGGAGCGCGAGAAAAAGGAGTGGGAGCGCGAGAAAAAGGAGTGGGAGCGTGAGAAAAAGGAATGGGAGAAGGCAAGAGCAGAGAAAGAGAGAGCGATGATAGCCGAGGTTGAAGATTTGGGGGGACAAGGTGGGTTTTTACAGGAATGAGGGGAGAGGGGATAGTTCACTGGGCTGTTCTGAGTTTAAACCTGACCTGGTTATGGTGGTGTCGCTGATTGTTATTCCTTTACCAGTCCGCCTCCTCGAGAAAGAGCGCGACGCCGAGATCGAGAACAGCAAATCTCTCACAGCACGGCTGGCCAAGGCGAACAAACCCGCCTCCGGCACTGGTAAATCAAGTGCCGGCGTCGATCAAGCATTATCCTCCTCTGAGCAGCGGTATCGCGAGATCACGATGCTGCATGAGGATCTATCAGGCCTGCTGGTGCGCGACATCAAAATCTTGTCGGAAGGAAAGGTGTTCGATTGTCTGGAGACGGGGAGGAACGGGAGTGAGTGTTTGTTTTTGAGAATGTTTGATTAGAGTGATAGAATGCAAGGAATCTATTTTGGAAAAGGGCAAAAACGACTTCATCACTCAGCATTTATTTTATTTCAGCCCTTCACTTTAAACTCACGCAGCGTGCCGATAGTCCAATCATGGAATACCACCCTATCCTGGACGCCTCGCGCGACGCCAACCTGATCGCGCTGCTGCCCGACTACATGACGGTGGATATCGAGTTCAAAAAGGAGGAATCGTCCATGTTCTTCTGGAGGTTGCAGAACTTTTTACAGAAACCGGTGAAGGAGTAGGATTTGGTGGGCAGGACTTTTGCGATGTTGGGTGTATGCGATTCAATCTCTTCCTCGTGAGGGTTTATGACAATGGTCATTGGTATATTGTATATTAACTTTCTCACATCCGATTGTAACAGAACTAAATTTAGAGTAGTCGGTCTCCCTTCTTCTGTATAACCAATAATTTTTTATTTGACGGAACACAAAAAGTGTCAAACCACCACGTGAATAGTCACATGATTTATTTTCCCAATATTGAAAAAGGAAAGCCACGCGGAATACCAGCTGAGCAGTTGCCTCCTTCCCAACTCAATGGATTCGACTTCGTCTACATTCCACCTGCCATTCGGTTACCAAAACGCTCCATCGTGGCCTGCCCTTTACTGGCCTTTCGTCGCGCCGTTCAATGTCGACGGCGGGTTGAACCCCGACGTGCATCATTCACTGTATTTCATCCAAGGTATGTGCGTGCAATACCAGACGCACCATGTCTAAATGGGGCCACGACACTGACCCTGTCCGCATCACCTCGTCTCTTACATCCAACCATATATTTGTGAACTGATTGCCTCCAGATATATGGTACTTTACCGTCATCTGGACCCTCATCTTCTACGGCATTGTGTGGTTCTCCGCCGGCCTGTGGGCTTACCTCATGTTCCTCAAGGCGCATACCTTCAAGTGGTATATCCTTTTCCTAATACCCATATTATTTGTCATCGTCGGAGCTGTCACCGCGGTTCTCAGTGGCAGCGTCGTTGGTAAGTTATCGAGGAGGGAGGTTCTTTACGGGAGAGAGCAACGGCCCCCAAAATTAAACCTCACGTGGGTAGCTAAGCCTAATCGATGTTGGAACCGAAAACAGGGCTAGTTCTTGCCATGGTATACAACGCCGGATTCTTCGTCATGTCAACTTGGGTACCATTCCTGTGGGGGCTCCTACAGATACTCGTCGTTATCATGGGGAGCTACTCGACCATGACCACCATTCTGTAGCGACTGTGGGTACAGAGAATGGATTTGTTGTTGAGAAGGCCCATGTGGATGAACGAACTTTCCTTGCGGCCCGCGATGGGCGAGTTTTTTTTTTTAGACAAACTGTGTATTTATATATAATTCATCGGATTTCTTTGACCAAATTACGTTAATCTTGTACATATGATAGATTATATTTGCATTCGATTCTAAACTTTTATAACAGTCCATCGTGCCAAAACTTTCCAAAAATATATCATCTCGCATGTTATCATTCATTTACCATTTATAATCATATTAATTGTAATAAATAAATAAGGTTTGGGGAGGCGAGGGCATATATAATATTTATATTATTTATAGCACATATTTTGTTTATTAACATGACATTATATCAGGCATCAATATATCATACTCCGTTAGTGTTTTTAGTTTTTTTTTT